>JAOYND010089992.1:0-10834 GCA_025802135.1 Lagerstroemia fauriei | reverse complement strand
TATCCAGTTTCCATCGAAAAGATAAAAGGGAACAAGTGGTCAACTCCAAGCTTTCCATTTCATTGGTCAAAAAAAGAGAAGGGAAAAACTCCAATCTGATCCACAAAATCAGTTCCTCCGACTCATATCTTTGATTGTTCTCCGAAAGAAATACTGACTAATGGCAAAAAAAAAAAATTGTAGATGATCCCACGTTACACTGACACGGTACGAAAGAAACAATTCAATCGTTTTGATTAGTAATAATTATTGTATTTGCTTAGCTAATATTAACACTAATTTATTCGTTTGTCACATTTTCGATGAGAATTTCTCGGACCGATGAAAGTCAAGGAATGATTTGATGATCATCACTCACCCGAATTCAATTGGTTCGATGTCACGCTCGACCGTAGCTTATAAGTTTGGTGACCCGACAATCACATCGAGACCATCATCATCATGCGGGGATTTGGTTCTTGTCGTAGATATCCAGCTTTGAGATGTCCAGTTGTCCAGTTTGACATTTCAAAGCTACATAGTCATGCGTGGATCTGGATCTGGTAAGTTACATAATCTCGATGGAAGTGTACGACACAAAGTCGTACTACATAATTACAGTGACGACGTGAAATTAAATCGCCAAAATGCAAGAAACAAAAAGAATATGATTTCCCAAAAAAAAAAGAATATGGACTATACCGAGCATCGGGAGTGAACTGTGACTATCACAGCATTCTTAATATCGATCGGTCTCCTCATAGTCATGCTGAGTATGTGTGGCAAAGATGTAAGTAGCATGGAACTCGAAACTCTCGAGCGAACCGAACGTTGGAAGAGCACTACCACGTAAACAATGCACCAAAGGAACAGAGAGAGACCCCACTTAAACGGTCCAAGGAATCTAATGTGAAGGAATTCGAAAGGCCACCGGTATAAGAGTAGTGAACATGTAGGGGAAGGTAAAATTCGACCTCATACAAGGTCCCACTTTTGAAACGAACATTCGGGGCGCTTTACTCGATGATGTGAGTCTAGAGAGTACAAATGAGAGTTTGCTAAACTACTAGACCTTGAAAGTCGAAAAAGGACATGATCTTACCATGTCATGTCTTCAATTATCGTACCGAGTTTCGTGCAAGTAGCTCGTACATCTTGTCTTATGATGCATGAATCGTATCGAACTCGATCATGACCATGATGATGATGTGAAAATGACAACAAATCCTTAGCAGATCCAAAAAAATTTTATGAATGATACTCGACATATCCAAATGATCAATTAATACCAAAGCTTTCAAAAGTTTTGAGATGCCCATGCACCCACATGACACATTAATATAAAGTTGAGACCAGGAGGAAGAACGAGTTTTGGCGTAGTGACATAAGAATTTGCCTTACAATTTAGAGACTGAAGATTCGATCCTTTATCGCGAGAGTTATGTATCCATTTTATTTATATCTTTTATCATTGTATTAGACTTATAGGTCTCCATTATCACCGAAAAAAGTCGATGGCAAGAGATTTTTTTTCGAAAATAAGTGTAAAATATATCATTTGATCCTATAATTAAGAAGTTGCGCTTATACTTACCTAAAAGTCTAAAAAGTTATGTGGTGATATTTAATTCTCTTATAAACTCAGATTTATTCTCTAACCCAATCGATGCGGGATTTCATCGTTAGCAACAAAGGAGGCATATAGCCTAGACTATGAGGAAAAGCAGAAATTCTTAGCCGAATAGGGATCACAGATGCTGTGGGAAACTCAATCAATGATCATTTGACACGTTCGCAAAACTCACATTATATTTAAAAAGTGAATATTCTATTAATGGATTAAGAAAGATGATAGACACATTTTTTACCGTATCAAACAGTCAATGGACGAGTTCATGAATCACGTGTCAAGCTCGACTGATATAAGAATCTCTCAAGACCTGATACTACTGTAAGACCTCTTGCGTGTGCAGGTTAAGTGCGATATTACTGCATAAAATTATTTTATTTTTATTTATTTTTGGGACAAAGGAGATTTTATTTGGTAAGAGGGTTAGGTGAAAGTGAGATGGGACTCTTATGAAGGTAAGCCCATACAATGATAAATTTTCGTGAGAAGTGGTCCAAATATCTTTCCATAGGATGCTCTGAACTTTTGATCTGTGGGCCCAAACCAAGAAAATATTTTATTTTATTTTATTTTTATTTAAATCCTCTGCAATTCCGACAAATATATTGATTTTCTGTCGCCAAGTTCTCAATTTTCCTGCAATCCTATAAATATTCATCATCATCAACTGTAATATTCAGGTTTTCGCACTAAACTGTGAATATATCGGATAAACTAAACAACCAGTAAAAATACATGTCTCGTTAATGCAGCACCGAGGTCTAGTGTAGTTCATGAAGCCGGTGTCCGCCAAGCTAGCCCAAGTTCAAAAATCCCTTCTAACAATATTGCTTGGAGCGATGGTCAAACCTGAGATCTCGACCTCTCCAAACAGCATAAGAGTGAGTTTTAGATTATTAGTTCACTGTCAATGGTGGTAAGAAGTCCAAGAGTTTTTAACCGTGAGAATCGGACTTAGATTTTATAGTTTCGAGTTGAAGACACTTCCACTGTACCAAACCATTTAACTACACAAGAAATAAACCATGTTTCTTCCATTATTATTATTCAACCGAGTTTTGAGTTTGAAACTCGATTGTTTTATTTTATCCTGAGAATGTTAAGTTTATGGGGAAATTTTAACCATAATAAAAGTTTCTTATTTTACAAGTCGAAACCTGTAATTTTTATATTTGGTAAATATCAAATTTGCCGTGAAATTTGGTAATACAGATAAAAATACAATTTTATAATCCAATTTTATATTTTATAAACATAAAAACTTTATCAATCATATTATAAGATTTTTAACCCATATAATTTTTGTAATAAACTTTATAAACCAAACACCGGAGTTTGTGATATATAGTCTATTTTTTATTCTTATACTAAAATAAACTTTACAATAAAAATAATTGTGTCCTTATGGTATTTTTGAAAATAAATGGCAAAGGACCATTTAATTTTGGCATGCCTACCCTTATAAGGTGTGGAAACTAATGAATCGAGAGTCACACTCTGCTGATGCGATTGGACTGTCAGGATCGTGTTAAACCTGCATCGACTGTGGAGAAAGTGCACTGTCCAGTTGTAGTGAAACTGACTCGATACAAATGGTATCGATCCCACCTTATAAATGTGACTAAATCCACTGAAAATGAGAACTAAACTATTAATTCTGAATTTATTTTTTTAAAAAACTATTATTTCTAAAAAGTTGATAATGCATTGTGATGGGTGGTGGAGATGGCCATATCAAATAACTTGTGATCGTCAGCAGCAAGCTCTCGTAGCTCAGTTGGTTAGAGCACCCGTTTAGTAAGCGGGAGGTCTTGAGTTCGACTCTCAACGAGAGCATCTAATGTGCAGTTATATCAAACTCATTTAGATTTCATTATATATTAGAATTTTTTTTACATATTTTAAAATTTTTAATTATAACTGCATAAATATTAATTTTATACATCTCAATTATACTGATATACCATATCAGTATTTTCACGTACGTTATACACCAGAGAGGACCCACTGAGCCACATTACATGAGGATTAGGGGAAAAAAACTAAAAGAATAAAAATTAATTATTCAGAAAATCTATAATTTTAGATAGTTTTATATTTAGTCAGTCAAATTTACGAAAATTTTCAAATAATAGGCATATAGAAGTGAAAAATAAAATAATATAGTAAACTTTCTTTTTATAGGTAAATTGTTTTTTATTCTCACGATGTCACGTCACGCTGATTTGTGTCAATTATTGTTGTTTAATTGCTGATTGGTTAAGCCCCGGTTTACGAGCCGTTGTCAACATATGGAATTTGAAAACTAAACAAAAAAAATTGTAGAATTTGAAAATTTTGAAAATTAAAAATGAGGCTTACAATCAAA
Source organism: Lagerstroemia fauriei (assembly GCA_025802135.1). Classification (NCBI taxonomy): domain Eukaryota; kingdom Viridiplantae; phylum Streptophyta; class Magnoliopsida; order Myrtales; family Lythraceae; genus Lagerstroemia; species Lagerstroemia fauriei. Next base: position 6,857 of record JAOYND010089992.1, on the reverse strand, counting down.
TAAATTTCATCAAAATAAATAAAATAGGAATTTTCAAATAGAATTTAACAAGATACGATAGATATGTATCATGGACGAAATTCCTATTTTCAAAAAATCATTTATTCGTGAGATTTTTTTTATTGATTTTTAATGCCAAATTATATCTCTCAATATTACAAGTCCAAATATTATTTTATTTTCGGAGTTTCTTTCAGTGACTTTTCAAATCGTCGAACCTTCACAATCATTGAATTTGATTTTGTTATTTTTTTAATAATTTTTAAATTTCTTAATGTATGGGGCTTTCCCTCGCGTGCACGTGAACAGTAAAACATTTTGCATGTTCTAATGGTCCCTTCAGAGACCGGACCCCACATGTGATTCATGTGGAACATTACAAGACATAGTAATTTGTCTGTACATCGAATTTTTTTCGTGGGGGAGAGAATCTTCCGTCGAATTATTTTCGGTATTACACGTATTTTTATTAAAATATCTTATTTCACTTCGTTAAATTTATTCGTCTGCACTCCCTTGAATTTCGGCCGCTTAAATAAATTTTTGAGATGCGTCTCTGAGTACAGTACGAGGTCCCCTTGCAAAAGCTCAGGAAATAACTAACTCTCGCTTAGCTCCAGAGCTTAACTCACTACATCATCCGTGAACTCCATCAATGAATATTTAACAGATTATTATAAAGTACATGTCGTCGCATATCAATTAATAACATTCATTTTTAAACAAGATTTGAATTATTTGTTGATGTGTCAAATATGCATAGTTAAGTCCACCATAAATTCTATGAGCGTAGCTCACCTAAAAATTTCTCCCAGCAACGACTTACCGAAAAAATCATTGGCCAATTAGCATGCATATTTCCTTTCCGATAAGAGTGATGAATCACCGCCAACTAATCAAGTTGGGGGGTCTAATCTATATCAAACACTAGATACGATCGAGCCTTTTGAGTTTAATTACAAAAATGCCCCTCTGTATTCTGATGCATGGGAGTAAAGATTCAATGTATAATAAATATATAATAAATTTGTTATATAAATTACCAAACTAGAAAAAAAAAGCGGTCGTGATCAAGCGTGAGGGGATTATTGATCTTTGTTTTCGTGTGGTTATGATTAAGACATTGATTTATGTTTCACAAAACTCACAAAGCCAAACGTGACGCAATCCCGAAATCTATTGTGGGCCCCAGACATTAAAGTATTAATACACCCGTCAGCTGCAATGGGAAAAGACCAGGTGGCCTGTGTGGCCAATGCGGGACTGCACGTGTCGAACAATTGTTGCATAATCGGCTTATCATGAAAGATTGGAAGGAAAATTTTATAAAATCCGTCCGATCGAATCACGATCAAGGTACGGTAGATATGGTAAAGGCCTCTTGTTGAAATTTTAGGATCGTGCATGAATAATGAATGTACTATGGAAGAGAGAAGAAACTGCACATACGATGTATCTGGTTCGAGACAACGGTGGAGTGTTGTCCGTACTTACATACCAAAAGGAAGGTCGGTGGTGTCTTCATTACTGAGCAATAATAGGACGAGTATAAAACGGGGTAACATGACAGATGCACACTTCAATCCTCATGGTAGACAGCCTAGAACAAAAGGGGAATCCCAAAACCCCTGAACACGAGACTCTGAACACTCGTTGGACGCACCGAACGCATCTTACATTAATACTCTCAATCTATATTTATAGACCCGATATACTAAATCTAGAATATCCTTATTTTTATCTCTATCTAAAATATCATGAGATACAATATATCAATATATAATCTTTCCAAAAGATAAAATATCAAATCTAGAAAAATAAAGAAACAGAATTGGATTAATCACTGTCAAAATTCAAGATACAATCCCAACACTTCTAGATTGGAATTCGTCTCAAATTTTATTACGCGGGAAAAACAAAGTGGCTCTATCAAAGGTCTGGTTGTACTCGAAAAAATCCCGAGTTCATGTTAAATATCGACGAAAATATTAAAGAAGAGTAGTTTCATACTTTTTTTCCCTCTTAAATGGTTTTGGGTTTGAGTTTCCATACGTCGAAAATTTACAATTAAGATAATTCAATCTCCTTACACGTTACACCAATTCGAGCTTGTATTATACCGATAAAAAAATCGAACTTGTATTACATATATCAAGTAAATAAGTCTTATAGCTTTTACAAGATTATTCCAGGTCGCTCTCCGAATGGAAAGATGGGTACCTGCATGTGTACGTGCACAACACGCTTGTCTCTGTTAGGTGATTATATCTCATCACGAAGTGATGTTAGTAAGAGCTAATTAAATTTTAATGAAATAAGTAACTGATTATTAATCACTCGAGTAATTATTATAATAATTTACTTAATATTTTCTCATTGGGTCGCCACTAGTAGGCCTGTTTATGACTTTCTCCCATACGAGCCACCCATCTGCCACGTGTGGTGTCGTTCTGACTCAGCCAAACTTGTTGCCACGTCATTAAAGGCCAAGAGGATAGACCACCTGCAACCGAGTATAATTGATATTGTTCTTATATTGTGATATAAAGATCCTGAGTTCGATTTTACCCGTAAAACTTTCTGTGTTCTTTTTACCTATTATTCCTTTTACCATTATATGCCTCTCCTCTGTATATCGAAAAAAATATTCAACGTGTTATACAAAATGAGATAATTGTGTAAATTTCTTTTAAATCTTAATATATTTAGATGTGTCAAGATCTAAATAAAAATTTACACAACAACATCTTAGCATATATAGCACTAACCAAAACAAAGACTGCACGACGATGTAATTACAAGGAAAATCTTATAAAATCGTGAAGATGTAGTATGAATTTTCTGTATTCACAAAAACCCGATCCCGAAACATTTAATTAAGTAGATCAGATACTAAACCACTTGAACCAGTTTGTGAAGTTAGTTATTCGACGGCTATTTGACTTTGACGGTATAGTACGGGGACGGATTTGTAAAATCATCAAAAGTAGTCAAAGGATGTTCCAAAACGAGTCAAATAAAGGAGGCAGGCATACGAGTCGATCATACCACAAAAATAGATAAGAAAGTCTCTTGGATTCCGGACTTGAATCAGACGTCGAACTGGGAATTTTCCCCCGCAGGTAAAAACTGCGGCTTTTCACGTCGTTTTCGATATACTTTTTCTCTGCCGCTGATTCTCTCTCTTGGCCATTAGTAGCCGTCGGATTCATCTTCGTCGGACAAAAAATACCCCTACCCTCGTTCCTCTCGAGATCCTACGGAGGGAGGAATCTACAGTGAAGTCCTCCATGGGTGGTTGAGACTTAGGCGGGAGAATAATTTCCATTTTGCCACCAATCGAGTTCTTTTTTTAAAAAAAAAAAATTAAATGCTGTCCCTTGTTACACGGAATATAATTACCAATTATATAGTTAATTATAAAAAAATATTTATATTTGAATGATAATTTTAAATAGTATTCTTAATTTTTATAGAAGTATAATTATAATTAAAAATAAATATATAATTAGAAAAAAGTTAGAAAATAGTTGGAGATAATTTAGGAGGTAGTTATGGCTTTAAGGATGATTTATCATCAAATTCCTATTTGTTATTTTATTTATTTGGTTATTAAGGATATATATGGAAGTTTTAAAATGAGACCAACTACTCATCCTATTTATTTAAAGTAATACAGATTAATCCGTCCCCAAAATTCTTTTTTATTTTTTGTCTATCCCAATTTTTGCATGTCTTTTGATACATACCATTAGTAGTTAAAAATTCAATGGACCCTGATTAATCTAGTTCGATCCAGAAGGATCCACCAAGGAGTAAAGCTCTCCCAAAATGAATTCTTCATATATGAGATCAATAGGTCTTGAATGTAATTTTCGTTAACGGGACTCATAGTGTCCCTTTATTCCCTTTTAAATTTATGCATTTATCTTGTACATCAAATACAAATTTACAAAGGATGAAATGCTCGAGAAAAGTCACTAAAAAATTAGAATGATATGAACTCATGAGTGCGAAATAAGATAATTTAACCAAAAACAAATAAATTATTTGAATATATATTATCTTTAAGATTTTTCCGAGTTTTTTTCCGAATTTTCTCTCAAGTGGCACAATCACACAACCTCACCCCCTTAAAATCCATCTTCCCTACATGGCGACCTCTGAATCAATTCACTGCGAGACTGTAGAGTTTCCCAAGCTCAAGTAGAAGTTTTTTTTTTTTATCAACAAATGAAAATTACATTAACATATGGCAGAAGACAGCCCAACAAAATACAAATCATCGGTTTGTAGAGTTATGCCATATTGGCACTGTAAATGGACCAAAATATTACACGATCTACTAATCCAATTGACAGACCAGCACTCAGAATGAGATAACAATTTTAGTAAATCAGATAGTAAGCTTAAACATTTCCAAGGTGGTGCCAGCTCTTTTCTCACCGATTGGACAAGTTGTAAAGCATAAGCAAATATGTTGATCTTGTTCCAATTCCGGGTCTTTGCCAAGTTCAAATAGAAGGTTGAATGGCATATATAATTTTCTCACTTGTCAATTCATACTTTAAAAGGCACGAGCAAATTGGCACATTGTGTGATCACTTCACAAATTAATAGAATATAAGGACATTAGATTTCGAACGCAATGGCCTCATGCGCTTGTCGGGCTTGATTGGGGAACATCACGGGCGAACCACCCGATACACAACAACCTCAAATAATTCCACTGTCACATGCATTTATTTGCTCCTCGTTTTGGTCTAATTGTATTTTTTCTTCGATATGAACGAGATTTACGGGTTTAAAACGAGATGGAAAAATGAGGGAAGTAAAGGCATATAGAGAATTTTACAGTGAGAAAATCGAACGTAAGATCTTTTTATTTTGAGCTGAGAACAATGTGATTATTGGACATTATCTCTTTTCTCTGTAATATACTGTTCATTAAATAATCTGTCAATTTATCAAATTCAAAATATCATCAATATGGAAACCTAAATAATACTTTCAACCAACCAAAAGTTTGCTTCTGTTCTTAGATGTTTTATCCCTTTATTATTTTCGTTATAAATTTTTTAAGACAGATTTATTCCTTAATCTTAAGAAAAGACACTCTTGATTTGTTTACATATTTCAATATTAAAAATATTGAACAACTGATGATAATAGAGGTAAATTAATGAAACATAAAAACAAATAAAAAGGTAAAAAAATTTTAGAATGAAAATAATAAAAGAAAAAAAAATTGAAGAACAAAAGCAACTTTTACCCCACTTTCAATTAACTTAACTTACTAAGCGAATAATTATTTTTATTAAGATTAGTCTAATATATTTGCCCTAGCAGCATATTCAACATAAAGATATCAAATTTGTTGAAATGACATGTTTGAATTCTCGACCGTGTCATATGCGCCTAAGAATCTTATTATGTTCGTCTTTATTGTGTCTCTTATACTCGGCTCGAGCTTAGAAGATAGGATTGAGCTTATGTCTGCTTAATTATTTATGGGTAAATGTTGGTTTTGGTCCTTAATCTTTTGGACTATATTCATATTTAACCTAAACCTTTTTTTTATGTTGATTATAGTCTTCAATATTTTAAATATTGTTCAACTTTATACCTTTATATTATTTTTAATATTAAAAAAATGATTAGGTTTTTAATATTAAAAATATATTTTAAATTACAAATTATTTTAACAATTAAAAAAAATAGAGAAACTCTAGATATAAGAAAAAAGAAGTTGGTGGGGACTCGACTGTAAACTGTTACCGAGAAGGTTATTAAAAGTGTGATACTACTATTGATTGAACTATAATGATTAGATTTGATCATCTTTTTTGTTAAAATATTATTTATTTTTAAATTTGTAATTAAAAATATGTTTTTAATATTAAAAATTCTAATCACCGTTTTTAATATTAAAAATAATATAAATAACTAAAACTAAACAATATTTAAAAGGTTAAATACTGAAATCAACCCAAAAAATATTTAAGTCAAATATGAATATAGTTCAATAGATTGATGATTAAAATCAATATTTTCTCATTATTTATCTGCCAAAAATTCGGATATTAATGTACGTATCTACCCTTCTAATGTCCTCAATTTTTGTCTTTTCAAGTCACTATTCTCCCATTAAATTTCTCAATCGAGGCTCTTTACTCCCCAAGATACGCTAAGATGGCTTAGGATATTCAAATCCAACGGGACCACGAATTGCCCACATGGACATTTAAAAATTCCGAGGGTGCCACGTAGGCTTAGGGGCCCACGTGTACAAGGACAGCTGTCGGCCCCACGTCCCAATTAATTGGACAATTCAATGTGACACATGTAGGCAATCAATGATAAAAGAAAGCAAAATAATATTTGTTTAAGTTGATTGATACAATTCAGTATCTCTTCAGTACTCTGTGCAGCGGGTATATTTTTATAATATTATTGACGTATATTATAAATTAATAAATTTTAATAATTTTAAAGTTTTTAATAAATTTTTAAAAATATAAAAATAATTAAATTATATTAATTTATGATATTATATTAGTATTGTTACATAATATATCTATTACATATAAAACTTCTCCTTTAAGTGCATTAATTCGGCTTGAATTTCGATTTGTCAGAGCCTATTAAATTTTTTATTAACGAGCGATGAATGTTAGAAAAAGGAAATTTGTAAAGGAAGTCATTGTTTTAAGGAGGTCTTATTCAAAAAATGGGTAAAGTCCAGGGGCCATATTACAATTTTTCATAAAATTAGAACAGGACGGGATATCCTTCGATGATTCCAAGAATTAAAGCTAAGCTGGCATAAGAAGGACCAAATTATAATTTTTTTTTGT
>JAOYND010089891.1:0-10836 GCA_025802135.1 Lagerstroemia fauriei | reverse complement strand
ACATGCTTGAATAATGAGCTGAGACACAAGTGGTTTTTGTTTTTCGGTTATAAATAAAGCTTATGGTATAAAGTAGATAAGAGTCGGAAGGGAATAAAGGTGCATGGAGACTGAGAATCAACTCCAAGTCTCTTGATTGCGAGAGAGTCTTTTGTGTAACTAGTATACCGTGTGACAGTACTGATGTGGTGTCATGAACTAATAGCATTCAATTATTTTTAGGAATTTTTTAATAAAACCTAAAAATTAAAATTAATCCTAAAAATGACTTGATTTTATTTATTGGTGTCACCACGTCAGTATTATCATGTGATATATCCATTACATAAAAGACTTTCTCCTTGATTATTGGTTATGGATAAAATTATTGTACTAAACTCCATTTCTCTTTCTCACACGCCGATATTTATTATGTATGTCAGGGATGGTTTTAGAGAGTCTGCGAGGGCGATCGCCCTTACTGAATTTAGAAAAATTTGTGAAATTCTGTAAGTTTGTGGAGTTCTATGCAAAATTTATTTATTTTATTTATATTTTTATTAAATTAACATATTTCTTCCTTGATATCCATCATTTAATACTTATTTTAGTTTCGTCCCATTAATTAGATTTTCCGGATCCGTGCAACGTCATGCAAGTTAAAAATACCATTATTACTTTTTTGCCCTAAATATCATATTCTATTACAAAACACAATCAATCATAAGTTAAAAAAATATCTTAACAACGAGAATAAAAAAAGGCAGAGAGTTTCGCTTATGTAAATCCAGCTAACAATATTTTGATCAAAGGTAAAGAATGATATTTTACCCCTTAGTGAACTCGTCCGACTCGAATTAAATTAGTCAGAACTCGTTAAATTTCTGAATACTTGTGACACAGATTGAAAAAAAGAATGACGTTAACTGCTCCGATTTCCCTTTTCACTTAATTGTCTTCTTTCAAACGAAGGTGTAAATAAAAGATGTTAACAGCATAATAATCTTTTTTTTCCTTTTTTTTTACTATGGTTGGACATTTTTTATTTATACGATCCGTTGTTTGCCCAACTAATTTATGCATCTTATGAGTGTTATTAAACCCATTTTACAAACCAGTCCGACGACACAGTTTGTACAAGTGACTCCTAAAAGCATTTCCTCCCACGCGGTCGGAGAGGAATCGAACTGGAGATCAGGTATCCAATTCCATGGGAGTTTCACTGGTGCTGATGTTGATAACGGGGTAGAAAGCTTGGAGAGGACTCACATCAGAATATTGACACAGACAGATAAGGCGTGTAATCTCGTACGTCCATATTAGAAACAATAATTAAGATTGTCGGGGTATTGATATGGACATAGACTTCCATTTATGTTGTAGCTAGCTAGGCTATTCTTGGATTTGCAGGTAAAAAATAATTTTTAGAAAAGTAACTCGATGTAATGACATTATTCTCGGTTTAGATTATTTCTGAAGAGAACTAAATCCAACATCGGCAAAATAAAAAAGGTAGTCCTCATATATAAGAAGATTAAATTTTTATGTGAATATGTGTCAAATCTCTTATAAATCTTGTAAAAATTTTACATGTGATCAGTGCAGGTTACTTTGTAACTCGTGATCAGTAAAAGTCAAGTTTGTTGGTCATATATAAGAAGAATTTGGTACTGTAAGTTATAAGATTAAACTTTTATATGGACATGTATCAAATCTCTTATAAGTATTCTAAAAATTTTACATGTGATCAGTGCAAGTTACTGTGAAACTCGTGATAAGTAGAAGTCAAGTTTGTTAGTCCGAGAGCAGAAGAAAAATATCACCTCATAGTCAATTACTTCACTTAATAAAAAACGAAAGAGGAATGTCCGATCCGAAATGAATTGTTGAGAATGAATATTGGTGCATAAGAATTGTGCCCCGACAGTAAGACTATTATATCCCTTATTATTAAGTAATAAATAATAAATTATACAGTTATTTAACAGGTTAATTTTTTAGAGTAAATAATTATGACTTCTAATTCTATTATAGTATAGAGCGCAGGTTCGAGTCACCACGTACGAATTAACATCTATTAACTTTTTGGAGTAAACGATTATGACAAATTTTAATTCTATTAGTTATTACTATTTTCTTCCATTCCTTTCCAAGATAATCAACCTCCCAAATAATCCATTAAAAAAATTATTCTTTGAATTTGGAAGCAGAAATGTTTTATTTGTTTTGGGAACACAAGCAACAGAGGAGAGGAGCAGGACGACTCTCCTGCTGATTTGGGATTTGCGAATACAAAAAGCAAACCTATACTACACTTTACAAGGATAATTGCTCCGGCGGTACAAAATTTTTGATAAATATAATGTTTAGTACAAAACAAATTTTGTCACTCTACGCTACAAAACGTTTTCAAAATATAATATGTTGGTACAAACCGTCTTCAAAATATAACATATTGGTACAAATCATCAACTTTCTATTAACCCTATTAAGCTTGTTGATGTTGAAGCATGACGTGGACGTTAACTCAGGGCCACATTGCAATTTTGCTGACGTGTCACGATAAAAGAATTTTAAATTGTATAAAAAGAAAAGAAAATAATAAAAAATTAAAATTAAACATAATAAAATAATTTTAAAAATTTAAAATCTCTCTCGCCCCTTGCTCTACAACCTCTCCCCCTCTCTCTCCATCCTTGCTCTACCACCTCTCTCCCTCTCCCCCTCTCTCTCTCCCCTCTCTCTCCACCTCACTCTTGCTCTCTCTCTCCCTCGTGCTCTCTCCGACTCACTCTTGATCTCTCTTTTTCTCTCCCTCTCCCTCTCACTCTCGATCTCTCTCCCTATCCCTCTCCCTCGCTCTCCCTCTCCCTCTCTGTCTCACTCTCCCCCTTCTCATTCTTATTTTTAGGAACGACTTCCGGTTACACGGATTAAAAAAATCTCAATTTATTTTAAATTTATTTTATTATTTGAGGTTTTTTCAACTCGTGTAACCGGAAGTCGTTCCTAAAAATAAGAATGAGAGGGGAAGATGGAGAGGAAGAGAGTGAGAAGCATAGATATCAAGAGTGAGGCGGAGAGAGCACGGGAGAGAGATCGAGAAGGAGAGGGAAATAGCGAGAGGGAGTGAGAGCAAGAGTGAGTTGGAGAGAAAGCGAGGGAAAGAGAGGGAAAGGGGGGGAGAGAGAGAGGGAGGGATGTGGTAGAGCAGGGGGGAGAAAATCTTCCGTAGAGCAGTCATATCACGTAAACAATGCTGACGCGGTATATCCGTCCAATTAAAATTCACCATTTATTTTTTTTTTCAATTAGGGTTCACCATTTATTAGGATTTTTTTATATTTTTAAAGATTTTTTAGGATTTAATTATCATAACTGTATAATTATTGATTACATGTCAGTTCCCGATTGAATGGATATACCACGTTAGTATAGCTTGCGTGGTATAACTGCTCCACTGAAGACTTTCTCGAGGGGAAGGGGGAGTGGTAGGGGAAGGGAGATGTAGAGAGATTTTAAAATTTTAAAATTATTTCATTATGTTTAACTTTAATTTTTATTATATTATATTATATTATTTTTATACAGTTTAAAATTCTTTTATAGTGATACATTAGCAAAGTTGTCACGTGGCGCTGAGTCAACGTCTGCGTCACGCTTCCATATCAGCAAGCTTAACGGTGTTAAGAAAAGTTAACGATTTGTACCAAAATGTTACATTTTGAAAATATTTTGTAGCACAGAGTGACAAAAAAAGTTTTTACACGAAAATGTTACATTCATTAAAAGTTTGGTACCGTCGAGACAATTATCCCACACTTTTTTATGATGTTATATTGACAGGATCAGTAATAGTGCTGATTATTCGGTTCGTTTGATGTTTACAGTTGAACACAAAAATTCAAATATTATGTGGCCGAGGCTGACTGGTTTGCCGTGTTTTTTATATCCAAAAAGCTGGACCACTCTCCATGACTGAAATGATTAACCAAAAGAGCAGAATCTTTTTCTAGACAAGTCAACAACATAAATATAGGCCTGTCGAAGATCTAGGGCGTGCTGCATGCTGCTGTGTTTGTATATATATAATAGAGTTGGACTCTATTTTGCATAGAAAAAAAATAAAAATAAACAAAAGTAGAACACTTTGATGAATCCTTATAATAGGATTGTTTATTTTTAATATATTACAATAATTCATTTAAAATTTGTTAATTTATAGTAATAGATAGAGTATTCTCATTTACTATCAGTATTCTATACAATTTTACCTTACAAGTTCATATTTTCAAATTATTCGTACTAGAAATGGCACAATTTTTATGCTAAATTGGTAGATACGAAATTAGATGGGGACCTGAGCAGATATCAAAATATTTTGGTAGTTAAGATTATAACTACAGAGTAAAAAATGATTAAAATTATTATTTCACTCTTAATCTGGATAATTTTATAAAGTATATACATGTAATAAATTTTAATAAGTAAATTATATTAAGAGCAAATATGAAAATAAAAAAAAACAAAAAAATTTCAAATCGTTTACATATATTAATATAAAAGATATGAATTTTATACATTTACTATCTCTTATATATATATATATATCTTCTATTATTTTAAGCAAACCCAAAATAGTTTTGATCTCATTTTCAAGTTTCAAAAATACCCTCAATCAAATTTATTTTATAGTTAGTCAAATTTAATTTTTCATGATTTTAGTATAATTATGAATTTTATTAACTTCTCATAATTTGTTAGCTATTTTTGCGATTCTCTCAATTGTTTCTCACGATTCTCTTAACTATACAATCTGCTTTAACTCTTTTGAAATTCTCCAATTCCCGATCTACAACTTCCACAAAAAATCTACTTTTATTTACTTGAAGCTGTCTTAATTTTTCGATTCTACTTCATTTTTATTTGATCTGAATTACTCCTTTTATGATAGAATATATTATTCGTAATTCCGTGCATAACACGAGTCACCCTTTTGTATATCTATATACTATTATATGTAAACTTAAAACGGTTTTGGTGTCTTTTTTATTTTCCACATTTGCCATCAATCTAATTTACATATTAAAATTTATGACATATATCTTATTTTCATATTAGGGGCAAAACAATAATTTCAGTCATTTTTCTCTCACCCAAATATATGATTCTAACAGCAAAGATCTTTCGCTAACTAATCAGATTCCCTTATCTCACTCAATATCACTCCATATCTACGATCTTTGCAGTAACAATCCGTCACGTTTTTTGAACAAATAATTTAAAATTGTAAAAATGAAAAAGTAAAATTGACATAATATACTGATAAAAATTGAGAATGCTTTATTAACTAATGTAAGTTAACAAATTTTAAATGAATTAAATTGTAATAAATTATAAATAAATAATATAATTATACGAATTCATTCCAATATTTCACATTTGTTTATTTTAATTTTTTTCATGCTTAGTATGGGTCCATGTCTAGTATTATTTTAAGCAAACTCAAAACAGTTTTGGTCTCATTTTCAAGTTCTAGATATGCCCTCAATCAAATTTAGCTTATAATTGATATATTATATTTAAAATAAAATAATTGAAGATATAAAAAGATTTTTTTCATCATTTTCATAATTTAACATAATTATTTATTTTATTAACTTCTTATATCCTGTTAACTGTTTCCAACGATTCTCTCAATTGTTTCCTACAATTCTCTTAATCATACATTCTCCTTTTACTCTTTTAAAATTCTCTATGTTTATTTACCAAAAGTTTTTCCTATTCCTCGATTCTACTCCATTTTTATTTAATTTGAACTACTTTTTTTTTAAAAATAGAACATATTATTGACAATCCGTACAAAGCACGGGTCACTCTCCAATATATATATACACACACCACAATTAGACAACTATCAAGAGATTATACACTTAATTTTTTTTTGATAAAATTATACACTTAATTAGTGAATACTCGAAGCGTTTTCTACCGGGGGGAAAAAAAGAAAACTCGAACTATTCTCTAGTTTTATTTATATTTTTATAGTAAAAAATTATTTTTTAAAGGAGACTCAATAGTGACATATTTTCAACTTCAGAGTACGAGATTCCATGGTAAAATCTTACTATTGAACTTTTCGATTTTCTTTATTTTCCTATTATTTCTATCATTCTAAACTCATGAATCTCAGTATAATTAAAGAACAATAATTTTTTGTGTCTGCAATTGGTTCCCTTAAATAAAGGTTTTAGGTTCGAGTTTTTGTCAATGGAGAAACTCATACTAGAAAATTTTTGTTTCTTTTAATGGGCCGATCCGATTCAAACAGGATCAGTTAGATGCTAATAAGATATTTGGATATCAGTGATGACCTAAGGAAGAATCACTAATATCAATAAATATTTTGGATTACTGATTAATCAAGTTCAAACCGGATTGGCTCATTAAGGATTAAGGCTCTCCCGGCATTCACAAAAACTCAAACCTGAGACCTTCGCTTAAAAGGAATAAGTGTCTTACAATTTAAACCAACTGATATTGGTAATTCATAAATTTTAGATTGAGAGTAATATTATTACATTAAATTTCCTCAGAGAACAATAATAATTTTTTTTACCTAAAACAATTTTATTGTATTTTGAATGTCAGCTTCGTTTTGAGTTTGACACCGAAAAAAAAGACCTATGTACGTACATCAATAATATGATAAATGAAAGGTTGTTAGAGATATTTTATGGTCATTTAGAAAATAAAATATTTGGTAATAAAATCGTGTCGATCAAATAGATTGTTTAATATCTTTATGATTTTGTTATATCGGATTTCATATCATTTATGATATTCTGAATTATTGATTTCTCGGTTTATCTTATTTTCAGATCCTATAAATAGGGGGTCGTCTTATGTAATATATGAGCCAGTCAATCCTAATAAAATTAGACTCTCGTAATTTTAGTTTATGGCCGATCACATTTATCTTTATCTCTTTCAATATCTCTACTCTCCTCATCTCTCATCAATTATATAAAATTTATCCAAGGCTGTAAATTGTTGATAGAGCACAATGCCCAGCTGTCTGATAGAAATGTGTGTGCTCTTTCCAGCTGAAAACCCCACGTACACATATATGCTTTAATTCAAAATAACTGGACCCTTTCAAACGTTGCCTGACTATGAGCAGTTCTTTTTACCTGACTATGAGCAGTTCTTTTACGACCACTTCTGAATGAACGCCACAAAATGCACCTATTACTTGATCTTCGTCTCGAATAAGTCGGGATATATGATCGATCCGATTTTCTTGCAACCGTACACATAACACTACATATACAATTATCCAACGTCACCATGCTGGTACTTTCATCCGAAGATATGCATAACTTGCATACACAAGAAACAGAAACCGGATTTGAGTCTTAAGTAATGAATATAATAACTTAAAGTTAGTAAAACCGGATTTGAGACTAAGTATATTCGTTTGACAGGCTTTCTTTATGGAAAATAATATTGAAGGTCTTATATATTTACTTTCTTTTTAGAATTGAGTCATATATATTTGAAAATGATTAATTCACCATCACTGTTTGATTAACGGCATGAAATTTACTTTAGCAAAATAGTGATGTTTTGGAAGATACTGAATTAATCATTTCAAACATTATATACATATATATATATATGGCTGAACTGTAAAATATATATATATATATATATAATTTCGCTTCATTATCCCGATTCTTATTATGCGTATATATGTAAGTATATGATAGTGCTTTTTCCATAACTCATATATGCTAGAAAAGCTGCGAAAATCAACAAAATGTACGAGTGAACAAATTGATAGGAGGGGTCAACATCATGGCTAGAGGAAGGAGGGGAGGAGGAGGAGTTGGAGGAAGGAACATCATGTGAACCTGTCGAACAGAACAAATCTGTAAGGCAACCCTAAAACTGCAGCCAAAAGTTCCATTGTCTGTTAGTGTTGAGGTCAGGAATAAACAGAAGGCTCACCAAAACGAGTAAATATTATGTATGTTCATTGTGTAAATCACTATTTAGATCTTGACACGTGTAGGGTTACCCTTAAAAATCGTGAAAATTTTACGCAAGTCAAAATTTGAGGGAGATTTATATATTAAACTCATTGTATATTACACAATAAATATTTACCGGACAAAACCTAACTGTACATACCATGGATAATATGTATGTACATGTGTATATGCATATGAGGATATCATACGTATCGTATCAGCCATATATCAGTATCGGAAAATGAGTTTGATGTAATAACATCGTTTTCAACCTGTAATCAAGAAGTTCTACCTTAAGTTCTTACTTTCGAGACTCCAATCTTCTCTACTTACTATTATTCCTTCTAAACTTGTGTATCTTCTTGGTAGCCCAAGACGCAAGAGAGAGTAATATGTATGACGGATATATCACGTGATAGTGCTGATATGATGTCATACACCGATAAAATTCAATCATTTGAAGATTTTTTAAACAAAACCCTGAAATAAAAAATATGACCATAGAAATAATTGAATTCTATTTATTTGTGATACTACATCAGCACTGTCAGGTGATATCTCGATTACATGCAAGACTTTGTCAAGAGACGGAGGCTTGTGTTGTGTGGACACAAATTTCAGGACCCGATTTATCATCTCCATGTGAGCTCCTATGCCAGCTCTTGTCTTCTTTCATCTTTTTCACTTCACTTTCCTCGACCCTTTCTTTTCCACCATAAAAAAAAATCAAAACTGATGGGCTCCTCTTCTCACCTTTGTCCGAGTCACAGGGAAATTATGCATAAGAATACTTCCTGTACTGGGTCACATGTGACATGTGTATAGCATGGAGTATGGGACAAGTTTTAAAAATTTGTTCAAATTCAATGAAAGAGGAATGGGACTAATTTAAGGGATAAAATAAGATAATATAATAAAAATAAATAAAATAGTAAAATAATATAACATTTATCAATTTTTCTAAGTTTAGAAGACGAAGATCCTCATAAATCCATCTTGCAAAGGAAAATATTTACGATCCAGCTGCTAAATCATTTGGCAGGCGGAGAAATGATTATGAGTTATTTCATTCTTTTCTTAATTACATCGTTAATTAAGAAAATATTGATTAAACTTCCAAAGGATTCAATAACCGGACTGCACAAATTCCTCATCTCAAAATCAACACTCGTTTATCAAAATGGATTGGTTGAAATGATAGTATATTTCTTTCCATTAAATAAAGTATTGAGTTCGAGTATTGTAAATGAAGAAAATTCACGTAATGAGAGATTTGTCACTTAGTGGACCCACCTGACTCGAACTGGATTGGTCATGACCGGTTGGTCTTCTAAATACTACTACTTCACACCAAGAAAAATCAACACCTGTCTCAAATAATTTATGCCCAGATTGTCATATTCATATATGTAGCCAATTTCTCTCTTTCTCTACATGCCATATAGTACTAAAAGATTAATAAAATTCATCGAATAAAATTTCAAAATGGTAAATTTTTCTATTTATAAAATTCAATATAAGACTATTTTATAAGAAAGAGAAACTGACACTAGGGCGAAAAACTGCCGGTGTGTAATAGAAAATAGAATCTAGCCTGAAGGAATCTTAGATAGAAAAAAAAATAAAATAAAAAAATACAGGGAATAAAGTCCCTATGAGCTCCTTTAAATTGTTTTGTTTGTCCTTCTCTATCAAATTTACTTAAAATAAAGAAGAATTAAAAAAGAGCTAATTAAATTAAACTAATGCTGCCTAGGTATCGTGAAAGCAAGAGGTAGCTCAGTGGTATAATTGAGGTAACGGACATATGCCCGCATAGATTTTCAGCAGAGCTGAGATCATAGATATGAAATTGGAAAAATTATTAATATATTATGTCTATTTTATTTGATTTTATTATTTTTTTATTGAATTACCTTATTTCGTCTATCTGAATTGATTGTAGTATTATTCATTTATGGAGTTTCATCTCCTGAAGGAAATTTTTGGGTCCGTCGCCTCATTAATCGATAGGGTATTATTTTGATAAAATGAACATTATTAGCGAAAGGAGAAATGTAATGTGAGATATTCTGGTAATATATTAAATAATTATTAATCGAATTTACAGACAATGTGACAAATTCAGTTTATATAAGAATTTGTCGTCCACATATGTTTGGGGCTATGAAGAATCTCTCGTCCACATGTGTCTGGGGCTATGATGTAATGTTATGACACATAAAAACAACTTCCCGTTGAATTTTCAGGACATGACAGACCATTACGATTTTAGTTGTCGTGCATTGACAAACCAGAGGATTAATTATTAATTAATCGCCGGCAATAATTTTTGTGTTTATCAAAATTAAAAAAAAAAATGCATAGAGCAAGCAAAAATGTGAATTCAACGGAATAGGGACAATCCAGAAAATTTATTAGGAGATAAAACTCTATAAAAAAAAAAAAGCAACGTGAAGAATTCAGAAGGATGAACTATGTATAATTCAATAAAAAATTAGATAAAATTAAGTAAATTTTGTATAAAATATTATGGATTTTCTCGAATTTAAGGGGGCGATCGCCCCAGCGCCCCCTAGATCCATCCTTGAACGGAATAAACCTTAGCTCACAATTAATTTTTCGTTATTCTATCTCACTAAAAATAGTGATTTAATAGTTTTAAACCCGCTTTCATCTAGTATGATAAGTTCGAGATCTCAAGTTTAAATTCATTTTTCACATTTGTGTCAAATCATCTGCTGGAGTGTGCTTTCTGTTGTTGGACTTGGAGGAGACCCGACTTCTGTGAACCGTGCTACGTCTTTCATGATGTTACATT
>JAOYND010089672.1:0-10845 GCA_025802135.1 Lagerstroemia fauriei | reverse complement strand
ACTACACATGTGATGTGTGCATCCATTATTTTGTTTGCATAAAGATAAAGAAACATCATATATACACATGACACATTACCGATCGATTGCATCTAGAAATTCGTTGAGGGCATCAAGTACTGGACTGTACTCGACTTCAGACGGGAAGAACTTTTTCACATGAATCCTCAAGACCGATCACAGATCATGTTTCTATAACTCGTACTTTGAAAGGGCCGGTCCTCCGAGGGGTAACAAACAACTGTAAAATTAGGTGGGTGCTACCGATTCAAGCATGATCGTCCTTTAGGTCTCATATTGTCGGTCGCAACAATGACATCGGTCCACTAAGAAGTGCAGTTGTATACGGTTCTTGGACATTTTTTTCGGTTTGCACCACTCAGTATACCCGGGTTAGCTGAAGCGCACCTCGAGACTAGTTTACGGTTGGGCCGGGATCCATGGAAAAATT
Organism: Lagerstroemia fauriei; assembly: GCA_025802135.1. NCBI lineage: Eukaryota > Viridiplantae > Streptophyta > Magnoliopsida > Myrtales > Lythraceae > Lagerstroemia > Lagerstroemia fauriei. The sequence continues at coordinate 10,394 of JAOYND010089672.1, read as the reverse complement.
CTCGTCGACCCTCTCAACCTGTGATTCGATTTTTGGATCGCCCATTTGCACATTAAGTGATAAGCAAGAAAATAAAAAAAATAAAGAAGTGTGAAAGGAAGGAAAATTTAACTCGATAGATTAAACTAAGCAGTTCTAGTGGATTAATTTATAATATTTGTGATCATTAATTCTTTTTTCTTCAATGTAGCTCTCCCTTAAAATTAAAAAATTAAGAAAAGAAAACACACTCGATGGGATGCAATCCTTTCCTCGCATATCAATGAACTGTACCAAAGCTTTAGTGTGGCCCATAGAAACCTAATGAAACCAAAGCAGCTGGATATGAAATTAAGGGATTTCGTACTCGATTCTCTCGTCTATCAAACTTTTTATTCACCTTTTTTTAGTACCATCTATTATCAACAAGTCTAATAGATTATGATTAATTCAGATTTGAGTTGAATTGGTCTATCAAGAAATAAAACTTTTCAAATCTTAGCTTTTCTCTTTTTACAAAACTCGAATTCATTTTAACTTTAATTCTTCATTCGAATAATCGGAATTTTCCATGGTAGACTCAATCTATTTGACGATGTAATTAATCGATTTGATTTTGACTATTATGTAATTTATATGTTGGGACTCAGAATATTGTATTCTAATTCCTTCTATATCAAGGATGGATTTAAGGGGGCAGCGCGGGGTTTGTAGAAATAATTGAATACCGTCACTTATAAATTTAAATTTTTTTGATGAGAATGGACTCAGTTTCTCAGAAGCTCGGGTGGGTATTTTCCAAGACGTGAGACTCTTTTATACGCTATTAACATGCCGAATTAATCCTTGTGACAAAGATCGATCATATATCTGCTCCCGTACGTTGGATCTTGTCCCTTGCAAAATCTTCCTGCCAGCCCCTACCCGAATCGTCCACTGCAGTCTTCCATTCTTTGTTGCACAGAAGTAAAGAATTAAAGACCAAACAAAAATGATGTAGATTTCGCTCTCGATCGATCGTGAGGTAACCCGACTATTTCCCAGAAAGAAAGCCTTCAACACGGTCATCATCGCCATCTAATTACTTCTCCATCAAAAAGCGATGGTTCCTTGTTCCGTAAAACTTCCACTTTAGAAAATGAGAACGACGCAGTCAAATCCACGCAATAGCTCGAATCAGACATCCGGTGCAATTCACATCACTCATGTTCGAGCGACAGTTGTGGTTTTCTGCAGTTCAGTCGTTACATCCATCGACGACTCGTATAGTAACAGAAACACTTAAATGTCGATGAACGCAAGTTCCTATAATTAAGCATTACCACATCTTTTTGGGAAAGCTAGGGTTTGCCTATGGTGGACTACTTACTACTTCCTAGTTCAAAAAGAGAAGTAGTTGCGTGCCAAGCAATGTTGGATGGAGGTTTCACGGAAGGAGCTAAATCTTCCCAATATCGAAAAGGGCAAAAGCAACAACACGACTGACTTTGATTCATCCACAGCTGTCTACTTCATGAATCTGTGTGTGGTAATGGTGGTGGTGGTGGTGGCGACGACGACTACAAATTTCTCTAATGAGAAGTGGGGGCATCAGATGCAGAAGAATTAATTCGAACGGTCACTGATTAATTATTAGGGTTTTGGAATTTTCTTATTTAGAGATACCCATAAGCCCGATGGATATGGATAATCAGACCAACTTAATAAAGAGTAAAACTCTTACAGTCATGAATTTTTTTCATTATATATAAGATTCACAGACGAGAACTTGTTCAAGATAATGTTAACAATTTATGGTACAATACAGTAACATGACACGAGATGATATGAAGTTAGACGGGTTCTAAATATACTTTGCGTCTAAATTAAACAAGTCAAATCTGTTTAGTCATGTTAAATAATATTTTAACACGCATAACCTGATTAAAGTCATTTACTAAACGCATTTTATTCTCATAGAAATATTTTACCCCATTCATATGTGTATTTACTAATAAGAATTATTAACAAAAATTATCCATCATAAAATATTGTATATTATATATTTCATTATCATAATCGTATCATATCTATATTAAGAGCTTCTGACTTGAATCCGTTTAGACACAAACTTCTTTAAACATGACACAATACATATTATTAACCCTGTTTTAAGGAAGATTCTACCAATTACCGGACTGGTTCCACACAACACGTAATTAGATTGAATGTACTAACTAAACGTTAGGTCACATTCAAAGGGTCGAGGTAGGATCATAGGGCCTATGCTAGCAACCTCTGAAGGCATCATGTCATATCGTACCGAATGGAGGAACGTGTTTCAGATAGGATTGCATTCTATTTATGAACGTTTGCAATTCTTATAAAAGTTGCTGAAAGCTAAGCTCCAGCCCTCGAGTTACTAATTAATTTGGCATTGAGTTAGTTTCCCTTAGGTTGCTATTTGCAGCATGAAAAATTTTCAACACTAACTATGAAAAATGTCTAATTATCTTTTGTGTATGGAGTTGTATAACTGTCCGAACATATATCGTTATTGAATTTTCGGCATATCATAGAGTCATTTATCTTTTCCGTGTAAACTTCGTTGCTGGAGTAGGATATCAATTTACCCAGGGACATATCCAGAAGTTCTAATTACGGGTGCAAAATTCAAGAGAGTTAAAATGATAGATTTCAAGGGGTAAAATAAGATAATTTATAAAAATATAGATATATAATTAGTAAATTTATATAAAATTTTATGATTTTTTCCGAATTTTGGAAACAATTCCCATATCCATCCTGGATTTACCGTATTCATTTTTATTATGGCATAATTGAATTACCTGGAGTTTATGATAGAGAATGTTCCTTTAAAAGTTCATGAATTAATCAATAATTACCGTCAAAGGTTGTGATTTAATGGTTGAAAATATACTCCCACTTAATTTGACAAGTAGAGATTTCATATTTGAATTCTTTCTACATGTATTTGTGTTGAAACATTCGTTAGATTAGAAGTGTCTCTTCGGATCTAAGCTTAAAGGACATTGACATGTTTTTAATAGTGTTGCATTGGCTTGAGGCAGTATTAAATATTTAAAAAATCAAATATTACACAATGATGGTGATCAGATCACCACTATTACTACTTTACTTTTTACTGGTTAAAAGGAATCAATCATTCATTTAGGTAGTTAATTAATTTCAAATCCCTAAGCGGATAATTTTCAAACACGTGAGGGTGAGTTCTCTCTCTAGCTTAGTCCCTCGTCCAAAGCCATGTATAAGATAAGCATGCAATTAATTAAAGGAAAACACTAGCTTCACTGTACGAGAAAGAGGAAATAAAAGATATATATGAAATTTTATATGTGAAAATTAATTCTAAAACTTTCTTATATAATAGTGTTACTGTACAAAATCTATTTATCCAACACGCACACGGTTTATAGTTAATGGAAAGAGAACGGTCGAAAAAGCCAAAGGAGCGGCCAGCAAAGGCACACGTCGGTGTGCGAATTGTGAACACACGTTTTACGGTTTGAATAATAATGTCGGCTGGGTTGATTAGATAGATAAGCTTTTCTATTTGGCTTGGCTCCCCCTGGTGGGTAGTTTTCATTCTAGGGCAAGACTCTCCTTCCCTGATTTGCGTCTCTGATTTGTTTATTGATTTGATTAATTTGAAGAAAGAAAGAAAAAAAAACAAATAAATCTCTGCCCTTTTCAGGGTTTCACCTTTAGATTATTACGTCTCCATGTTTTCTCAATTCTAGAAATACGGTCGGCTAATGATGTCCAGATAAGAATTCGGTCGGTGACAAGCTATGCCCTAATTATGGATGAGGAAGAAAAACGTTGGGCATGGAGATTTTTTTTTTTTTTTTTACATGAAATATAGAAGAGGATAAGGGAAGCAGCAACTCACTGAGGGATGATCATTGTTATATTTGAACTGATTAGGGATAGCAATTTATTTACCGATCCATGAGATCCGATCTGACTCAATCCAGTTGATCAAATGGATCATAATCCGACCGATGCTAAGACAGGGAGAGGGGAGAGGTTCATGATGTTCTTTATCTTTTATATATACGATATTAGTCTTCCTTATTATCAGAATCAAATTTAAAAATTCAAATATCCTACAATTATACCGAATTTTTAACCAAATTTAGTTAATTTACTTCACCACCGAACCACCCTCATAAACGTTCTAGGTGTTATTTATTCGCATCGAGCAGTGCAATTATTGGATACGACCTGAATTTCAATGTAGGTCTGTCGAGGTCATGAAACCCTAACCAAGCACATGTCAATCCGGTAGAGCATGCGTAGTACGGCCCAGGGGGGGATAAGGCTAACGCTTGAAGAAGCATATGGAAATTTCAAAGGTTGTGTTTTCTATTCTTGTAGGTAGTTCGGTTTACGTACCTTTCAAATCGATCGAGCTAATCTTGATAGCATGAGGAGACCCCCTTGATAGCGATCTGTCTTGTCTACATCCCATGGAGCCCTAGCTAGTAAAGATTGTGAATCCATTCACCTGAGTGGCTAAGCCTAGACAACTGTTTGCAAAAGTCTACTGTGACTTTTACCCGATGGGTCGTTTCTAACTCAAAAGGTTAGTCTGATATATTATATGAGATTAATTTTTTTTCTTGGTTATTAAGGAGATTCGTTAGTTTAGAAGAGATTGTGAGAGAGATGATGAGAGGGAATAAGTTGTATACAATAAGTCTCTCTAATAAAAATAAAATCGATAACTCTGAGGTTGAGGGTGATACTATTGTGTTCAGACCTTTTTTCACGTGGCATGATGAGTCTCTCATACGCGAAGTAGATTTGAGATCTGTTGAGACGTGAAGATAGCATATATGTGGAGCAACATGTTACGTTAGGCAGATGTCCAGTGCGAGCATGAATAGAAACTCGAGTAGATTTGTGAGTTCCGACCTAATTCTGATACCATGTTAAATTAATAGACAATAGTGTCCATCCCTCCTCCTTAACTATTGCAATGTTCCTTTGAAAGATATGTTCGATTCCTTGAATGGTCCAATTTTTTTTACCTTTGAAAGATCCCTTTTGGCCCTTCAAGTTGCAGGGGAATATAAACCTCGGGTTGGATCGTACGTAACGCATGTAAATGCGAGTGCCCTCTAAGCTAGCTAACTCGATGTCTACCGATGTTCGCATAGTTCGTTTTCGACACTCAAAAGGATTCGGTCATCGTCGATGTGACCATAGGACGTAGCTGTCGAGAGTCGATTCAATTCCGATACAAGCATGATCCGTTCATGTATATCCATTGATTTCCACAGGTCATGGATCTTGTTCTTTCCGTGTTTCGCATCTATGAGATGTCAGAAAAGACGGAATCTCGATGGGAGGTTCCTACTTCCTCCATTATATCCGGGCCGGGCTAATCCCGAATCTTAATGATCAAAGTACATCGATCACGATAGTATCGATACGGTTTTAAATCAAATATCATCAAACCGGCAAATGCCCATTTTGCTTCTTCTTGTCCAGTCTGAAATGCAGGGATGGATTTAGGTAGACGATCTCGACCTTAACTGTATTCAGCTAAACATTTCCATGTCCGATACGACATTCAAATTTTAGCAGCAGGAGTAATGACTATGTAAGATTGGTGACACCCTGAAAACCGACAATCACTGCATATTGGGTTTGATATTCGGGCCGGCATAGATCATGGGCTCATTAATAAAGGGCCAGGCAGAAAGTCTGGTCTAGCGGTGAGAATCGAATTCAGAATCTCTTGATTTTTTAGTCGAGCTTACGTCTAGAGTATCGGATCGTTGTTGAATGTGATAGATGCTAGAAGAAAGACTTGTCACGGTAAGATGACCCAACTCTAAAATTGAGCTCAATGTGCATCATCGCAAGTGTAATCGGGTAATCGAACAGAGACCAGATGCTCACTGTGACTGCATAATTCAGCAGAGACTGTGAAGCATAGGCCTGTGTTTCCCTACAACTCTTTGCCAATCTCCAGCAACCATGTCATGGGCTGAAATTCTGGGCCTGACTCACATGTGGGCACGAAGCCCCAAACGAACTTATGAGCTCCTAGTTTCGGGTCTGACTGTGATGCCGACAGCACCATGCACCGTGAAATATGAAGAGAAAATGTGAGCGGTAATAAGTTTTACGATCTATTAGCTTAACTTTTTAAGAGGGACACGAGTTTGAATAGTAGTCTAGTAGTCCAAAACTAACTTACATTACATGTAGTTTGATGGGTTCAATACACCAAATTTGAATACTTTTTTATTCACACACCTGCGTCAAAACAACTGCTGAAGCGCATTTTTCAGGCCTGGGCATGGAGAACACCGGCTTCCCGAACTGTTTCAGGTCCTTGGTAGGAGTACGCTGACGGGGTTTGCATGAGCGCTGGTAATTCGATACATCCGATATGTATTCGCGATTGAATACGAGAGTCTGAATAATTATTATGTACGATGGTGACTAAATAGCCGTTATTACCGCACTCTCTTTTTCAAAATGCCCTGAAATTATAAGGCAGCTCTTTTGGACCGAGAAAGAAGAGCCCATCGTGGATGTTCAGGTCAGAGCGTTTCCGCATAGATCGGGCCACGTGATTTAGCTTCTTCATAAACAGCTGGTTCCCCCCCGTCAAATCCACTATAGCTGTTACATTTCATAACTTCTACGATATGCAGGACCAAGATCTTACGTGCAAGCAAATGCCAGTCGAGTACCAGTCGACATCTCGGTAAGATCAAGGGGATGTTCGTGTCAACATTACGTTGATCGAGAGTTAGATCACTCTAATCGGTTATTATAACAATGTGCTCAAATCTGCTCGTTCGATGTTAAGATGCGCTCATATAGTTGAATCTACTGTCGAAACCGGTAATTTTCAATGTCGTGGACGGTTCTACAAAGCCGAAGAACTGACCCGATCGATTAGACTCCATGTTGATTTGCTTATATTTTAACATGGTGATGGGTCTCGAGTTTTCAAGTTAAAAAAGACCGATTTAAAAGGTACTGTCCATTCTGTTAAACCTTTAAAAAAATTCACAAAATCCTTATTACTCATTTGCAATGTGGGGTTATATGCTTTTACCCATCTTATGAAATCGAGATTAATATTTATTGCGCTCTCTTTTAAGAAATTTAATAATATGAAATATTATTTTTATTATTTCAAGATGATTAACATGTCGAATAAAGATGTAAAATAGGTTAATACACAAAAGTCGAGAAGTTTCTGCGATTCAATCACTGAATTTAATCTAATAAGTCAGGATCAATTATACAAATTAAAAAAGAATTCAACGATTCTTAACCATTTTTTTTACATATTTAACGGAACGGTCCAACGACTGTATCGTAAAATTTTCATGTAGATCGGTGGAGGAGGGGTGACACTGTTGTTAGTTGTGGACTTGGATTCATAAACAAGTGATTCTGTTCAGTACGTCAACTGATGTTCCAGGCCCTGACTGACTCAACGCCCAGGAATCTCGCCGGCTGATACTTACATCACCGTCACGTGCGGCCATGCACCGCCCGACATTTCCGATTTCAAAGGTATCTCCTTATCCATCCCATCCCTTGACATATTATTTAATTACACCATTCTTGTTATTATCTATATATATATATTCGTAAATTCGATATATTCTTTATATCGAAGATCTCTCTGTATGTAATACTCAAACTGAAAATTTTATGTAAGAAAAAGATACGTGGAACTATTTGAACTAATGGTTGCTGATAAAAAAAAAGAGGTTAGATCAAGAACCCTTGAGGGGGAGTTTTTACATCAATGTCATAAGTTCGGGTAGCTAAATTTTCAATCTAAAATCTTGGGGACTTACATTTTAGATGTAAAAAGAATCCGGGGCGAAGTGTTATTTTTCGCACCAAAAAATTATTAATCAATTAATTCTTCCTCCTACTCCATTTATTTAAATTATCTAATTAATTAATAATTAATTGAAATCAACCTTGCAGAGACTGGACAGAGATTTAATCTTATATACTAATGTCCGGTCGAAGACCAGTTGATCGTGTCGACCGACGGAGAGAGTGAAAAGAGATTCCATGCTTTAAGAAATTTTTTAGTCTTTCTGTTTCGTTATGTGTCACGAGAAAATATGAATATAAGAATGTGACAAATAGCTAGAAAAATTATTTAGCAGGATAAAATTCAACGTAAAAGTAAGACGACGAGTGCAATGAGAGCGAAATAAGATATTTTAATAAAAATAAATAAAAATATATGAAATTCATAGGATTTCTTGAGTTCCTACGTACACCATCAAATTAATCTCTGAACTGGGTGTTAGTCAATCGTATGATTATCATAATTATTATTAATTATAATAATATAATTGATTTTTTTTCTCCGTGTAATTCTGGGGCAAGATGATCAAGAGAGTTTTGCGTGATGAAGGGAGACAATTAAGCTAGATGAAACGTGCCATGTCAGGACCTCAGTATGTGGAGGACCACTTCAATTTCCAATTTGTCATTTTACTAACTAATGGCAATGGTTGACTGAAGTGATTCGATGTATATTTTTCTCTTAAATAAGATTTTACGTTCAATTCCTGTAAATGGAGAAAATCCATTCAGCTATATCTCATTTTTTTCCGAATTTTAATCGATGCCTTCCCGTATGAATACGTAATTCGAGTACAATCTTACGTTAGAAAATCAATAAAAAAAATTATGTAATAATAGGTTCAATATTTTCAAGTTTTTGGATTGAATAAGATCTCATTAAGCTTGGTGGATATCTAACATTTAGTTATAGCATATTAAGCATGAGCTCACACCTCGTTAGGTCATATGCCACATTGCGATTAGTCCTTATCTTTCTCGAACATTGAAGAGAATGTTTGGAGAGAGCGGGTGTTGAGAGCTGTAATAACACATTGTAAAATTAATAGAGAAACACTGGCCAAGATGTTCCACAACTTATCAGCTTACACTTTCTTATTAATTAGAATGAAAATTTACCGTTCTATTAGACCATGTTAATATATGAACTAATAAACTAAACATTATCAGGACCGGATACGAAATTCGTATTCACTAAGATCTAGAAAAGAGGGTTTTTTTTTTCAGTAGCAAGGGAGACTTATAAACCTAATACAATGATAAGAAATAAAATGTCACATAATTCACATAATAAGAATTGAACTTTGAATCTTTTGATTATGAGTTGAAATATTATGCCAGTACACCAAGATCATGTCTTCTAGAATAGAGAAGGGGACGGGAGAGGAAAGCAATCAAGGAGAGGTCGATAACATGGGGATGCATACATGGTGGGACTGTGACAAAGAGGCCCCCTTCTTTGGGTTGGGTGATGAACCAGCACATTTCTGCCGTCCCACTTGATCCCTTTCCCTTCTTTGGGGACAGCTTGAGAGGGACATCTGTGTCCTCTCTCGCGTCGTGTTACATGTTGGTAAACACGTGACATTTTCGATGAGTCCTATATCGTGAGAAAATTTACATGGAAGCACTGTTATGGGTTATTGGAAATTATGCGATATGGATATGTAAGGAGTGCACACAAATATATTACAAATTATAAATTCCGATTGACTTCTGCAAGTAAACCAATGAGTCAATTAGGGTTACCCCACCTAAAGACAATTACAGATAAGCATGGTTACTTGACAACATGATTCAACACTCCGTTTTCTTAAATAAAATTTAGTATTCGAGTTTTATAAAAAAGAAAATCCATAGTTATATTCAAATTTGAATCAGTTAGAATTTATTGCTCTGCATGCACCGTCGGACAGTACTGCACACCGAAAATGAAGACAAAGGGTAGCCCACTGCTTTACCCCCGGTCGCTTGTCTTCTTCAAGCCCAACAGGGCACTTCTTCTCCGTCTCTTTCAGTTCATTTCTGTGCATGGCTGCCCTTATCTCCCTGTCTGTACTAAAAAACAAATTTTTAAATGTTCCTATATATCACAGTAACATGATGAGAAAAATTAATAAAATATTTTGATCGGTAATGATTAAGACGACTTGTTTGGACGATTAATACCAATTTGTACGTTTGTCACAATCGGATTGATATTCTTCTTACGTTACACGATAATGTCAGTATCGTCTATGAATTTCTCCATTCTATAATATTAACATTGACTAAAAATATTTCCATTCTACAGTTCTTTCGTTTTCTCTCCCCTTTATAAGCTCCTGCTTGTCTCTCTCTCTCTTCCCTCATAACCACAACTCTTCACTTTACTTCAAGCTCAAGTCTCTCTCTCTCTCTGTCTGTCTTCTCCACACCATTTATATACATTCCATCCGGCTTTGTTTCACAATGTCTAGCAGGAGATCTCGTTCAAGGCAGTCGGGGAGCTCGAGAATCACGGAAGATCAGATTGCCGACCT
>JAOYND010089575.1:0-10845 GCA_025802135.1 Lagerstroemia fauriei | reverse complement strand
TCGTTTCGTCGGTGGGCGTGAAAGAGAGATGGGATTGTTTTGTTCTTGCTTGCTGGAGTTTTCTTGGGAAATATCAAACGCCACCACCAGACATAGTTTCAAGCACGCCAATCTCAGTCCAGAAGAAGCCGAGGATTTGCAGAGAGAGAGAGAGAGAGAGTGGAGGAAGACGAAGAGGAAAGTGGTGAGGATTGACACAGATATAGAGGTGGGAAAGAGAGAGAGAGAGTATGTGTGTGAAGAAAGGGATTCATATACGAGGCAGAGACAAAGGGAGGAGACTGTGTGTGTACACGGGCACCGAGGTTCCTGTATCTCTCTCTATTTATCTCTCTACAGAAATGCCCTAATTAAATTACCATTTATCACCGCAAAATTACACCTGTCATTTATCGGATTTTACAACTTTCATTCTGTACCTTTATTTTGTTAGTCTTTAAAAAAAAAAACTAAAAGGAACATGATCCGTCGCTCTCATTACATAATATTCAAACTCTTGTATTTGACTCTAAAAATATTAGACAAACGAAATAATTAATATAAATATTAAATTCATTAACGTAGTATCATCAAAGATTAATATATATAGCTAAGAAACTTTCACCACTGTTCAAATTTAAAAGTCCTTCCTAATAATTTTGCTTCAAAGATGATTTGAATTTGAGATTATCAACTTCATCAAATAGTATAATAGTGAATTTTAAATTATTAAATCACTGATATTGGTGATACCTTTATTTTAGTTGATCACTTTAAAAAAATAAAAAAGGCAATCGGGCAGAGGGGGAAGATGTGATCAAGAATAACGAGAAATTGTCGCGTGACATGAACTCATAAATGATATAGTGAACTAATTTAATATTTATTTGATAAGTTAGTAAAACAATGTTACAACGGATGTGAAAGTGGTTATTATTTTTTTGGTGGGATAAAAGTGAATATTATTAATAGAAGGAAAAAAATGATGCAAAAAGAGTCTAGTCCAGTGATATTGTCTTGAGTTCAAGAAAGTCTTTTATGACACGAATATATCACGTGACAGTGCTGACGTGATATCACGAGATAAAAGGATTCGGTTATTTTTATAATTTTTTTAAATAAAATCTAAAAAGAAAATAATCAACCTTAAAAGGAAAAAATAACCCTAAAAATGATTTAATTTAATTGGCTCGTGACACCACATAGGCACTGCTACGTGGTATACCCGTGGCATAAAAGACTTTCTCCTTGAGTTTGGTACTTCTTACACCATTTATTTCATCTTTCTCTACCATCTTTTAGGTTATGTACTTCTTTTATACACCAAAAAAGTTAATATGATGCTTTTATAATGTGACAAATATTAGTTGAATTTATAGATGATATGGTAAGTTCAAAATAAGTAAAAATCTCTCTTGAACTAGAAAATCTTCGATAGAAGGGTCATATCACGTAAATAATATTGACGTGGTATATCTGTCCAATTAGAATTCACCATTTATATATTTATTCAATTAGGGTTCAATATTTATTATATTTTTAATATTTTATTATCATTTATATATTTTAACAATTAGGATTTACCATTTATTTAGATTTTTTATATTTTAAAGATTTTTTAGATTTAATAATCTTAATTATATAATTATTAATTACATATCAAGTTTTAGTTAGACAAATATATCATATCAGTATCGCTTATGACTTATGTGATATGACTACTCTATTTAAGAGTTTATCTCCCCGAGCAATTGTCACCAAACCCTTAATTGTGATTGCTAGTCACCAGGGACGGATCCAGAAAACTTGTTCAGGGGGGCGAAACTCTATAGGGAAGTAACGTGAAGAGTTTAGGTGGGCGAACTATGTATTGTTCAATAAAAATTTGATAAAATCAAGTAAAATTTATATAAAATCCCATAAAATTTCCTAAATTTAAGGGGAACGATCGTCCCCCACACCCCCTAAATCCATCCATGCTAGTCACCAATGAGTCAACCGATGATCCCAGCTCAAGATATGGTGGCTTCTCCGCGGTGCCTGCACTCTCATGCTTTGATTTTTTTTTTCCTTTTCTCTTAATTTTAAAAATAATATAATCAGAAAACAATTTCTGTGTGGAAAATAACCTTTAAGACTTAAATTTATTGTAGCAGGATCAAACTGACAAAAGTATAGAAAGTGAAGGATGAGAATCATAAAATTTAGGAAGAATGTGGTAAAAATGGTACACGTTGTGGGTTAAAATACGATCATTTCCCCCTTTAAATCTGATAAAACTTATTTTAGGTAATTGAGCATTTTCTTTTTGAAATATGATCTAGATTTTAAGTTTTAAAAGTTAAAAATATCCATGATTACGAATATTTTAATAATTTTTTGGCCCGACTCATTTCGAAATTGAATTTATCTACTTGTTCAGTTTAAGAATTTGGAAAAAAGTGCCTTTTATTTTCGTATGTGAGCTATGCATACCTTTTTTATTGGGAAATAATATTGTAAGTCCTATATGTTTATCATTGGCAATTGAGTCCTACAACTTTGAAAATGGTTAATTTAGTCCTATAAGATCAATTTTGTTACACTTTCAATCCGATTTATCATTATTCCGTTAATGGAACTGTTGACGGCGTGAAGGCCACGTCAGCAAAATAGTAACGGTTCGGACTTAAAGGTTAATACAACTAATCTTATAGGACTGAATTAGTCATTTTTAAAGTTATAAGACTCAATTATAAAAAATAATAAATATATAGGACTTCTGCTTATTTATCCCTTTCATTGATAAAAAAAAAGTACGCAAACAATAAAAAAATGGAAAAATATGTTATCCAGGGAGGGAGTCGTAGTACTCGAAAATGTTATCGATGAAGTAACCAGAAAAATGAAAGAATAAGAAGAAAAATAGTGATACCAGAAAGAAGAAATGCTAATTGATTATTCATCAATACCACCAATACCTGTAATGATCAGAGAAATGCCACAAACACATGAAATGATGGTGAAAGTCAATTAGTTGTCGTAATTTTTTTTTACGTAAATTACGTCGTATTTTAATACTACCTTCAAAAATATAAGAAATTACCACGGACTTTCCTTTTCTTTCTTTGAAACATTTTAGAGTTAACTCCATTAGATTTTTCCATTAAATGCTGACATGATGGCTGACATAGCTACTGACTTATCATTCTTTATTACTGATATATTATTTTTAATTACACGGATAGAGAAATATGAGTATTTAACCGAATGATGACAAATTTATTACTATTGCAAAATAATAACAGATCTACTGTCATAAACTTTCTCTCATACATGATAAAATCTATTAATCGTCTGTGAAACATTAGACATTGGCTCATATTTATATAACAACCTAAAGTGATAGTTGACTTACTAATATTAGTACCAAAGGGGGTTGGTCCGAGTGGTAAGCAGCTCGGCACCGCTTAAGGAGGTTTCGGGTTCGAAACTTACCGTACGCAGCAACCCTCTTTGGGAGCCTCACCTGCCATTGCCAGGCATGCGACCCGGGGCGACCAACGGATTAGTCGGGTCGGTTCGGCTGAAAGATGCCACTCACCGTTGGTGGGGCCGATTCGGAAACCGTGGCTGGCGACCAAAAAAAAAAAAAACTTACTAATATTAGTTATATTTGGGAATTTTTTTTATTTCTCCAATACATGTTTAATAGTTCCTCCATTTCTACGTAATAAAAATGCCAAGTCAGCAGTAGCACGCAAGCAGCTAAATGGAGAATTTCAACAGAGTTAACTCCGTGATATTTCGCAGAAAGAAGGAAACAAGTGACAATTTATTGTATTTTTTTAAGGTCATGATAAAGTAAGGAATTTTATCAAAGGCGGAGATTTTTCAGGTAATTTAACCAATATATCAATGAATTCTTTTAATTTGTAGGACAGTTAATTTTAATATGAAATTGAAGTTGATAAATAAAAGGAAAAATGTTACTCTTAGTTCTGGATCTTCCATTGATCTTTGCTTCTGATTTTTAAGGTTTAATTAAACGCGTGGTATATTTTATTTTGCGGACAAATTTTTTTGGTGAATGTTAGTCTATTCCTTTGACTGATTGTTTGCAATAATCTATACAAAATTTTCCCGAGATTGAACACTGTGACTAGCTTGCCTATTCGACGCAATTTTGTGTCTAAGTCTGATCAAAGTAAAGATCCTCTCCTTAAGTATGAAAATTTCAGCTCTCTGTGCTTGTGAGACTCTCAATTTTCTCTGGATACAATTTTGAGGATATTTTATGCTTATGCATTTTTCTTTTTTAATTCTATAAGATTTCCTTTCATAATCGTTGCATGATGGTATAAATCGTCGATTTTTAGATGACGATGTTAAATGTCATTGGTATGGTAATCTGAAGTGGAAGTCCCTCGTGCATAGTTGCGAAAGTGGCACTCCTATAAATATTTTTAAGGGATATTAGCCTAAAAAGATATGAAGTTTCAGTTGATAACTAAATTATACAATCAACTTTAGAAATGGTTTATAAAATTATAAACTTTACTTTGGTTATCACCATCTGTCACACAGGTGACTTGGCAGATAACGAAACTGATGTGGTGCTGATTTTTTGGATAGAAACCTAAAAAATACGAACTTTAATGATTGACCAAATTATATCACGAACTTTCAATAAATGGTCAAATTATATCACGAGGTTTCAACGAATAGTCAAATTATATTACTAACTTTCAACAGATAACCAAATTATGTAGCAAACTTTCAACAAATGACCAACTTATATCATGAACTTCGAACCATTATTTTTTCAGGAATTACATAGGGAAAGAATTTGATAATTTGACATCTATACTTTGATTTTTAGGTCTACTGCAAAAAAATCATCAATCACAACATAATTCTGACAAAAAATGTAGTATAAAAATATAACAAAGATCATAATTTTCATAGT
The DNA here is from genome assembly GCA_025802135.1 of Lagerstroemia fauriei. NCBI lineage: Eukaryota > Viridiplantae > Streptophyta > Magnoliopsida > Myrtales > Lythraceae > Lagerstroemia > Lagerstroemia fauriei. Next base: position 5,918 of record JAOYND010089575.1, on the reverse strand, counting down.
CTTGAATAATACCAAGTGTTTATCGTTCCAATGAGTTACTTATATAATTTACTTTATCCACTCATTTTGTAAGTACGTCTTATTTATGGATATGATCTTCTTGCGTACTAATGATCTGTTCTTTTTGTAAATAATACATTTGAACGATGAACTGTTCATTTTATAAATACATCTTATAGATAGATGTTGGATTGTGCGACAAATTTGAAGAATATTCCCGAAATATATTCTAGAAAATATTTTGGGTAGTTTGTTATTAAATGAGATTTTTACTGGAACTAACAAATCTCTAGAAAATACATATTCTATCTTGTGAGCATGTTTTGGGTTATAAATATGTGTCTTCGTATCCTTGGGAGATAAGCCTGCAAATCAAGAGAGTTGTGCTCATGTTTGTGATTGTTTATTATGAGAGGGTTGATCTATTGTACTCTATCTGAAATAGTGAAGAATACAGGCTAAAACTCCTTAGCCCGTGAAGTACAGACCAAAGTTGTTTGGAATCACGTACATTGAACGTGTGATTTTCTCTTCCCTATTCTCTAGATTAATAGTTCGTTGCTTGTACAAATTCGATTCCGATCCTTAAGAGTAATAAGAGATATGAGTTTTATTTTGTAAGTAACTCATTCGAGTGATGAAAGTTTTTTTCGTTATTCTCTCAACTGTTTTCCACGTTTCTCTAATTCATTAACTTTCACAACTTCACCAAAAAATCTGCTTTATTCACATAAAATCTCTCAATCCCTGGGTCTACTACATTTTTATTTGATTTGAATTACTTCTTTTTATATACATGAATCATAAATTTTATTTCTTTGATCAATTTCATATTTCTTTGGCTATCTTAAATTTTTATAATAGAATGTCTAATTTAATAATTCCGTACATAGCATGGATCACACTCTTGTATTGTGTAAAACTGTGGAAAATTTGATCGTTGACCAGAGTAGCGTCGCTTTCTGAAAGCAAATTATCATTTGTTTTTTTTTTTTGCCCTTTTCTCAAATTAAATAGCTTGAATTGGTAGATCAATTTAACTCGAGTTTGAATTAATCCGAAGTCCGGGAACTAGGATTTGCACACATGAGAAAAGGAAAACTTTGAGTAGTAAGCTCATTGATGTTACTATTTTAAGAACAACAGCTTATGGAACTTCCATTGATCTAAAAAAATTATTGTTGCTTTAAGAAGAGAGGTTGTTGTACATGCAAAATAATAATATTCAACTATCGATGTTCATGTCAAGTTAACCGATTTAAAAAATTCGAACCAGAACTTCAAGGATGGATCTAGGGGGCTTCTCCTCCCCATACTCGGAAAAATTTGTGAAAATTTATAGAAAATTTACATATTTTTTTTTTTTTATAATTTTACATAATCATCTTGTTTTGTTGCCTGAAACCGGTAATTTAACCATTTCTTTCAGTTTCGCCCATGGATTGGATCTTCTGACTTCACACTGTGCACGTACACAACTTGGTATTCACGACGCTCCTGCCGATATATAAACAAAAATAATGAAAAGAATAAGATTTTCATGGCGAATGCGATTCAAAATTGTGTGCATGGGTACCCGTTAGAATCGGAACCGGTTAGAACATACCCGATAGGCTAGGTTTCGGGTAGATACTAATGATATTCGGGTAGGGTCCGGGTAACGACTTAAGGAACTTCTTACAATAAGTTCTGATTCCGATTCCAACCATAAAATACCTGGAACCGATTATATATTTAATCTGCAATAATTTAATCGTTCCTTATTTAATTCTTGTGTTGTTTATACCCTTAATCTCCTAACTTGATAATTTTTTATTTTACATAACAAAATTCTATTTATTTATTCAAAATATCAATAGAATTTACATAAGAATAGTAAATAATAATGAAACATATTAAAATTTATATAAATCCAACAAATATTTACTAAATACTATACCATTATATTAAACGAATAATAACTAAATTAGAATTATACAAATTTATCCTAAATAAGATAGCTTAATTATGAAACGCATTGATCATTTATATATTTATAAAGTTATCGTAATGAGAAAAGAAAATGACAAGTTCTAACAGGGTATGGTTCTGGGTAGGGTCCAGTTTTTAATTCCACAGGGTATGGTCCGGATTCAAAAGTTAGAAACCAGTCCTACATAAAATGGTGTCCAGATATCATAAAAAATATAGAATATTTGGACCCGATCATTCCTAATTCAAATGGATTAGAAATAAGATGGATGGGATCGTGCAAGTGTAGTACGTGGGTGGGGAAGCCGGTGGGAGGGAAAGGGGACACCGGGTGGCCCCCATGAAGGCATGAAGTGGAATTTTTGAATTAGCTGGGCCTTTTGAAATTTACCAAAATAGACATATATAGGGGAGGATCAGGATCTATCCATCTCTTGTCATTGCCTTTAAAATCATTTCAGTTGGACCCAACGTGTGCCGCGTGTCCTTTCCTTTGTCCCCTGTTTCTCTTTTAAAAGTATCCCTTCTTTTTTTGACCTCTACAGAACTTTGACTAGACTAGAGGTGTTAATATCTTTTTTTTTATCTCAATTTAATTTATGCGATAATTCTAAGTATTTTAATCTCATTCCAATTATTTTAGAGCAGTTATTTTATAACGGTATCAATACCTTTTTTCTACGATAATTTTTATTTTACCCATCTATTCTTATCTTTTCCCCGCACTATTTTTATTGCTAAATTGTTTTATAAATATCTCCGCATCGGCAGTTATTTGAAATTATTCGTGGACAAGATGTTGTTCTATTTTAATACATTTTTCATTTGAAAAGCTTTGACGTGCGAAAAAGAGGCAGTTCTATTGATTTACTTAATTTGTACATACCAATATTTTATCATTTTTAACTGTATTTGACAATACTCACATTGTATAATACGGATCATTCGCTAGCATTATTTTAGAAAACTAAAAATATAATAGCATGCAAAAAAAAAAAGGGTAATGCTCTCTGCCTGCAACTACTATATCTGTCAAACCACATGTATTTAGGGAATATAATGTATCTTTGAAATATTATATAAATTTTACACCATTTTTATTTTTAATTAAATTATACTTTTTTATCTTCTTGTACTCGTCTCCTTACTCTTTTATTAAACTTCACTCTCTTGGCAAAGTTTTTTAGATCCATCCTAGACCAGATCAAATCCAAAAGTAAAAGCCAGTAGTGGGAGAAGGTATATCTTGTGTCATTGTGTCACCACGTGGAAGTTATTACGTGTTGATAAAATTCAATGATTTTAAGGATTTTTTATAATGCCTACTAAAAAACCAAGAAAATTAATCCAAAAAACAACTGAATTTTATTAATTAGCATCCCAATACAAGTATTGCCATACGATGATATCATTTCATAAAATACTCTCTCCCATGGAGGAGGGTGTGGATGTCACTGGGTATATAGACATGTTGCTACCTAATATGAACTAATCAGTGTGTTTTGGGATCCCTTCCTGTTAACATGAGGTTATGGGTTCGACTATTATGGAAGAAGAAAATGAATGACCAATAGAGTTTTACTCTTAATGAATTGATTAGATTCAGACCTAAATTACTTGGTATCCATTGAAAATCTGTACGGTGTATGAGCCACAGTCAATAAGAAATTTGTGGGTGCAACTCAAATGATTAGCTATCATTAAACCGGCCATTTGAACCGGTTTGATTAGACGGTTAATTCTTGATCACGTGACAACTTTTACTATATGAGAAAGACACTGAGGAGTCCTATATATTTGTCGATTCTTGCAAGTGAATCCTAAATGTTTCGAAGTGATAAATCAAACCCTATATATCGTCTACCGTTACTTTAATTTGACGTGACATTAACACACGTCATCTTAAAGTAACAGTAGATGATAAAAAGATCTTTATATTATAACGCAAACAATATATAAGAGTTGAAGAGTCAGCTATGATTAGACGTTGTTATCTCACAGAGAGAACCAGACAGTATTATACCACTATTTCTGGTCATAAATAGCATGAAAATATTGATTTTTATTTTATACTAGATAAAATCAGTCAGATAAATATATTTCGCTTTTTTTATTTTCCTATTTATTTTCTTTATCATTTTGATTTTATAAATATGTATCCAAGTTTCTCGTCTATCTTATATTAAAAGATTTGTCATGCCACGCTACGTGTCTCGAGTGTATTTGTCTCCTAAAGCTGCATGCCACATGCACATATCCGTATCCCATATTATATGTGTATTTATGTAATTGATACACGTACGCTAGCCTATATCCGGTAAATACAACAAAGATTTCCTTTTTAACATATTTCTTCTCCTAAACTGCAATGCAACTGAAGGCTTAGGTCATCTGGAAAAAAATCTTAAACAGTCCTAATTCATAATAATATAATAGAAAAATTAATTAAATTAATTTAATTAATAATAATTATATTAATTGCTTAGATAATTAATACTACTTTAATCATTTTTCATATTTTAGCTTGTGTTTCCTTACGTCATGTCGTAAGTTATGATTATTTAAGAATTTCTCGGTTATCAATGTGCGTATTGAATCATGCGGTAGAGTAATACGCCACGATTGAACTGCCAAAGGAGGTAAAACTTTTATAACATCAATCTTTTTATTTATAAGACTGGAATCCAATACCTTACCTAAAAAGAGGAGATGTATTACAATCTCAATTGACTTATGTTGGTCACTGCTACCACCGTTAAATCGATACAAAAATATAATTAATTTTAATTTTATTATATGATATCTAAAAACTTAATAATATTTCTATTTTCGCCACGACTGGGTACACAGACAAGTCTCCAACCGATGAATCATATGCTCTCTAAGCAACTTATGAAACCCTTTCGAGCAAAAAAAACAAAAAAAAAACAAAAAAAGAAAAGAAAAAGGAAACCCTTCTTCACCATCAAATAGATCGATCGGGGAGTTCTTTCGGGGGCTCCTAATTTCAAATTCTTCCAAGAGTGTTTTCTTGTGGGTGGGAGCTTTCAGCCCTCTTGAACCGGTCAGATTCGACTAGTTTACCTGGTACACGTGGTTTACGGACTATTACGTGTACTCCGAGGAGAAGGTGTCGCAACCATCGCTAATTTGGTCCGAAAAGGCGTTCGAATACCTCGGTTAAAAAATAAGAAAAGAAAGGAATAGACCGATCCTCATTCCATAAATTATTTGTTCTGCCACGCACTGCCAAGGAGGAAATGGGCTCACTTTACTTCTGCAGCTGCAAAGGGGCATGGAGGCCCCGTAGCCTATTATAGGACGAGCAGTAACTCATACACATTCCCCTTCCCCCCACCCCAGTGGCATCCACATGCTTGCATGCCACTCTCCCGACACGTGTCCCCTGTCTGCATTAACACTTCTGGAAGGTTGCACAGGTGGCACGTCGTGGCTGAAGATGCCATCCTGCATGCAATCCGATCGCTATGAGTTATTAAGAGTAACCTCCTCCTCGTCCTTTGCATTATTCTCCCTACGTAGTCTACTATTAGGGTTTCTGCTCAAAAGATTGCTATGAGACTTGGAAAGATCGGAAAGAATCGAAATATAAGCGTACGAAAAGCTTCACAAATGTTAATGAAATTAGTATATGTATTAGATCCTTTTTTTCTTATGGCTGAAAGTTTTGAATATATAGAAAATTAATAATAATAATAATAATAATAATAATAATAATAATAATAATAATTCCATTGATTCTGCTCTGAGGATAATCTTTTTTTTTTGTGTGTGGATAAGCTTGAGGATAATCCTCGTTCAAGCTAATAATAGAAGATTGTGTAAATCTGGAGGCATGGGAAAACTTTCACTTGCTCACATGTGAGCTCAGTCCATGTGTAATAATCATCTTCACTGGCACATAATTGTGGAGCTAGAAATATTTT
>JAOYND010089467.1:0-10847 GCA_025802135.1 Lagerstroemia fauriei | reverse complement strand
GTTGCCATCTAATATTTGCTTAGCTCAAGTAACACAATGATGTTTGAGTAGGTCCTTAGTTGGGAGGATGGTGGAACATGGAGCTTTAGGTCAGGTTTGGCAGAACAATTGTAGCAGCATGAGGAGAGTTTTTCTTTACTAGTATGTAATTGGTGTAATTTATGATACATACCAAGGTTTTATATTGTTTGTCATGATCTTTATTGTCAGGCTGACTCCCCCTAGTCCTTAATATTATATTTGGAAAAATGACGACGGAGGTCCTATAACTTTAATATTTTTGGCAATTAAGTTCTATAACTTTGAAAGTGGTCAAATGAGTTCTATAATGTCAATTTTGTCACATATTCGAGTCCAAAACGTCAAGCACCATTAAAAGGACGCTGACGTGGCAGTTGATGGCGTCAACTCTCACACACTTGGTAATTTAATGCTTGCATGGCAGTATTCATATGAAGTGCCACTTGCTAATGTGGATGATTTATAAAATTACTTTTTTACCATTTACTATTTATCAAATTTTCAAAATGTGCCATTATCTTCCCTGCCCTTGATTTCCATTCGCGGCCTTTCGTTATCGACATTCCTTGGCCTGATTGCCGACATTCCACATTATAATTAGTGCAGAGTTGACATAAAATTTACCTAGAAATTAGTTATACGATGTTCTTCGTTTTGTATATATATTATATGAGTGTGTTTATATGTATTTTGACAGCTAATCCACTGCAAGTTGCAGATCAGAGCCAGTGATCTATGCCTTTGCTGGGAAGGGTGAATGGTTGCTTCTTCTACGGTGAATTCGAGCCCAAATCCTATCTAACTAGTCTCAGCCAACCCTATAATGACTGTCGGCCTCAGTTTCGGAATCAACTACGGTTAAATAGCCAACAACCCCCTTCCCGTCCCGTGTCTCAGTCATGCTCAAGTCCCTCACATCACTGAGATGGTGCTTTTACATCGTCGACACCCACGTCCTCTATGCTTTCTCTAACTTGGAGGTCGATTTCATCGTCAGGATCAACGAGATCTGCAATTTTCGAGTAAATTTTATCAAGTCTTCCTATGTGTAGACACCTAGTTTTGACTCAGAAAGGACTTGAACTTCAATTTTGAGAAAATGGATAGACTCATGCAGATAGGCAATTAATGACAGCCGACATCGAATTTAACTTCTCAGATGTGGTTAAATTAGACCAAATTTGATCTCCTCACAAAAGGCATTGAACTATCTTTGATTGGGTGTATCCGGGACCCCAATTTCAACTTAGAATGTTATCCAATTTTGACTCGAACCATTTCACATTTTTCTACTTTATTTTTTATCCTTTATTTATTTGCAATTTTACCAAAAAAAAAGAAAAAAGAAGAATGAAATAGGAAATACAAAAGTAGATATAAGAAAAGAAAAAAAAAAAACAAACCCCTTCCCTCTCTCTGTCCCATTTTCCTTTAAGAAGGACTGGACGAGAAGCAGCCAGGGGTGGGGACTCTCTCGGCTCACAGAACCCGGATACGGTCCCTGCCCGAGCTTCTGCCATCGGAGTCACTGGAGACTCCACCAACATCTGATCATCACCACATCCCCATTCCACGGCTTCCTCATACCGTCTCTTCCTTGAACCACTCTGCTCGCTGGATCCCAGCGACCTCGAGCATAACCTGGGCTCCCTCCATGACCATGCCATCACAGAACCAACATTGCTGCCTTCGACTCTCGCGAGCTGCGTACCACTGTTGCACCCGCCACTCGACCGGAGCTCAAGGAACATGCACAGAGTTGCCTCGGCCTTCCCCGAACCATAGAGACCCATTCGGCCTCTGGAGAGGCCGCCGAATCGGTTCCTCCATTGCCCTATCCAAATCGTTCTCGAGGTGTTCGATGGAATGTGCGAACCGCTCCTCACTTCCCCAACCCGAACCTTCATCATTAGCACGCCTCCAATGTGTTCCAGCAATGCTTGCACCTCCGTCCAGTAGCCACAAAGCAACCCCTGCGTTTCGAGCATGCCATTAAGTCGATGAGCGATGACTTGCTGTTGGAATGTTGTTCTCGAACCCAAGCCGGTCCATTCTGATGATTTCCAGCCTATCCCTGTAGGTCTAACACTGCGCCTGCTGCACCTTCGAGATGCTGACCACAAAGATCATAGTCTTTGATACGGTTCAAATTGGAGAGGAAGAAGAATTGAGAAGGGCTACGAAGAAGAAGAATCGGAACAAAAGAGAGAGAAATCACAGAAGAGGAAAGCTCATTTCATTCATCGACTAACTCCTGGCTGTGGTTTGTTACATTCATTTATACTGGTCACTGCTCAGTACATTCTTACATTCAAGTCCCTCATCTTCCTTATCCATTGCAAACAAGCCCTTTTCCTCTTTTCACTTTATTTACAATTCGACCCCCAGCTAAAGACAACTGTAGCATTTCTCCCCCCTTAGGAAACCTTGTCCCCAAGGTTTGCCAGAGGAATCTGTAACATGTGTTCCCCAACTTGCAACAGGCCCACACCACTTCAATCACAAGAACTATTGCAAAAAATGAAAATGGAAAAGGACAGGACTTCATGAATGGAACATGACTTGCAAGGCATAAAGAAAACTTGTAAAAGTTGCCTCCTGATGTTGGCAATTCCTCTTGAACCACCCAATATCCATTTCCAGCATAGAACAAGCATGCATTCAAGTCATCGAGACAGCAAGCCGTTGAAGAGCCCAAGTGTCCCTCTTTACCAAACAGATCAGCCGCCGTCTCCAAGCCGTTTGTTTTTAAAACCGGAGAAGTTGAGGCTAAAAGTGCTGCAGTTTTGACAGCAACTTCTGCACTAGGAGTTGATGTATTCACCATGGTAAGAGGCCATTTCTCCATGATGGACCAGAGCTTGTCCCAACACTTCAAGTGATCATTATGAGGGAAATTCTCCTGCAAATTAACTTTCCATGGTTTTATCAGTTTGTGACCAAAACATATCATGGCCCATCCTGAGAGAATTTTCACAAAGATTTGCTTCTGAGGTTCTCCAGATTTATAGGTGCGACCAAAATCCATTGCGATGCCCACTACATGTATTGCTGCCATAATACGGATTGTATTCGACAACAAGATCACCTTTGCTAAAGCCCATGATTCACAAATTCCTTCATTGTCACCGACGTGTCCATAGTCAAAGGTTCCCTGAGCCTTAACAAGCTCATAAGAATTGAAGCAGTTCAAAATTCCTGCTTTTCCCATGTTCCACTTGTCATTCTCATCTTGCTCTAGTCTTGTGTACATGATTATAACCATTGGAGACCAAATCATGTCATGATCTTTTCCTTGAGCTGATAAACCCTTCCATCTGCTAGATAATCCACTAGGAAGGACAATTGAACTTCCCAACTGCCTCAATTCCTCCTCCAAGATCTCCTCGAATTCTCCATGGAGTTTAATTCTGTTTGCACCTATTGTTGTCACTTGAGATATCAGTGGTTGTAGACCTCAATACCCGTCAATGGCACCGGGACCATCTCGACATGCTGGGCATTGCCACTTAGGCAACTTAGACATCAAATTTTCCTCCTTCCGAATATGGCCAATTTTAAACCGGAATCCTCAATATCTTCCTAGTGAATAACGTAGCTTGAGGAGGACCCAAACACCACTCAAGAAGGTATTACCAGTAGTAGTCCTCATTTCAAAGATTCCTTCTCCTACTGTGAGAAAAAAGACAACAAATATTCTTCCTCCAGAATCAAGGATCAACATACTCTTTCTCACTGAAACTGTTGATCTTCTTGTCAAAACTGTAAGCAATGGCTGCATCGGTGGGCCTATTTATAATATGTATGACATTCAACCCAATAATGAATTCAGAATCTTTTGTGGCTTTTCTCTTAAATTCACTGGAGTAAGAACAAGTTGGGAGAGTGACATCCACATCCTTGGTGACAAGATAAGCTTGAGCAATATTACTCACCTTTGTCAAGATCATGGAGGACATTTCTTCAGCTTCAAGTTGTTTTCCTTCACCTTTACAGTTGACAGCATGTATGGGTTTGTCATCCGGACCTGCAATGGCCTTGAGTGATCGTAGTTTCCCATTGGCTATGCAGGAGTTGCTGATCCCGCTCCTCTCCAACATCCTGCATACTTCACTAACATTGGCCACGGGAGAAGTACCCTCTAAAATTTCATTAGAAATTGCTGCTCTTGAAACTTTAATCAAACCACCCCAGTTTCGGCTTCTTCACCATAACTCTTTAGATCAATTACTTCCAGCTCGTGCACTTCTTTGCTAGGCAAAAAATGTAACTGTGTTCCCGAGGTTGTCAATAGTGGCAGCTCTCCCTTTTGGCGTATTGTTTTCGAGGTTGTCATCAGTGGTTGCTCTTCTTTTTGGCCTTCCATGTCAGAATCACAATCATCCTTTTCTCCATTTTCCTTATCAGAGGAAACAATTGTAACAGACTCCACGAGCTCTTGAGGCATCATCTGGAAAAATGATCCTCAAGGTTAGACAAATACAACGAACTTGCTTTAGCTTCAACAGCCACTTCTTTCTAGACTAGTTCCCCAACGAATTTCCCACTCGTCTTTTTTTTTCAGCTTCAATCGATTCCAAAGACTTAGATACATTGTTTTTCTTCAAATTTAAAGCTGATAGAGAAAATTCTTGTAACCAAGCTATGCATCACTAAGGGTCTATGGTTTAAGAATGCTCACTGGATTCCTTATTTATTCTCTTAAACCACCAATAAAAACTGATAGCAAGCTCCTCAGATACCCAACCATCCTGAAACAACGATTGAAACGGTTCGAAATTCTCTTGGAGCGTACCTGCTTGAGATCGTTCCTTGAGCTCTGCAATAGCCTCTCAAACTTCTTCGTCATACGTTCTGAGGTTATTGAACTGTTCTTGGAAGTACCTAAAATTGTCGACATGATCTTCCATTGTCTGAGGATCAATCGGTAAGTTTCTGCGCTAACTTCACAGATCCGAGGATGGAGAAGCTCTGATACCAATTGATACAATTCAAATTGGAGAGGAAGAAGAACTGAGAAGGGCTACGAAGAAGAAGAAGAATCGGAAGAAAAGAGAGAGAATTCAGAGAAATCAGAGAAGAAGAAAGCTCATTTCATTCATCGACTAACTCCCGGCTGTGGTTTGTTACATTCATTTATACTGGTCACTGCTCAGTACATTCTTACATTCAAGTCCCTCATCTTCCTTGTCCATTGGAAACAAGCCCTTTTCCTCTTTTCACTTTATTTACAATTCGACCCCCAGCTAAAGACAAATGTAACATTCTCCCTCTTGAATTGAACGCCCTTTTCCAAGCCAAGTGTTCGATCTTGGGGTCACGGTTGTTTCCTGAATGGGAGCTCTCTTCTTCAGTTCGCCATTGCCGCCAACGGGCTTACTCACTACCCTTCGAGATCGGGTCACTTCACCTCCTCTGGTAAGCATGTAAGCAGCCTCCACTCCAATTGAAGCTCATCTTTTATTCTCGTTGTTGCCATACTCGTCGCCTTGAATGCTTGCTGTCATGGGTTGCGGTGTTTGGTTCATTTGATGTTAGTTGTCCTGCAATTGATGCTAGTCCTGTTTCCATTGATGGCTTGAGTTCATCTTGCTATTCTGTCTGCTACTGTCATTTTCCTTCCTATGATATAAATCACTAATTCATGCATTGGTTTGATGGCTAGAGTCGATTAATTGCTGTTGCTGATTGGAATCCCGACAGTGGTTTTGCTGCTTCTGTTGAGTATTCCTTCTTTGCTGCTTAATCTCCTGGAATCAGTTAAGAATGGGGCTGTTTTCTTTCTGTGGTTGCAGCTGATTCTTATGCGATTGTTTTCCATGATTTCGATGCCATTTTCTGTAAGAACAGGGCTATTTTGTTTCTGTCATTGCAACTGTTCCTCATGTGATTATTTCCCATGATTTCGTTGATTTTTTGACGAGAATGAGTCTGCTTAAAGTCCATAGTTGCTGCAGCAACACTTTGCTTGATGATTTCCCCTGTTTTCAATATCGCTTTTGGGGAGATTAGAGCCATAGTTTTCCGGCCATTGCTACAGCTCTCTGTTCTCTATTTTTCCTGCTTTTATATGACTCTTTTGGTGCAAAATTGGGCTGATTAGTTTCCATGGTTGCTGCTGCTTCTTTGCTCAACAGTTTCCCTTATTTTTTATGCGTTTTCGAGGGGAAATAGGGATGCCTTCTATCTGTCATTGCATCAGCACTCTGCTTTGCGTTTTTTTTCCCTCTTTTTCAATGAACTTTTTGGTATAGAATTAGGTTGATAAGTTTCCATAGTTGCTGCTGGTCATTGCTCAATGATTTCTCACAACTTCAATGCCATTTTCGACGAGAATAGAGTTGTCATTTGTCCCTAACTGCAGCTGATCCTTACTCAATGGATTTTCATGATTTCAATGTTGTTTTCAATGGAGAACGGGGATGTTTTGTTTCTGTTGTTGCTGCTGATGTTTGCTTGTGATCTCTCATGATTTCTATGCCATTTCTCTGGTGTCGGTGTTTTCCTTCGATTTCAATAACACTTTTGATGTGAAAGAGGTCTATTTAACATATGGTATTGTCGCTGATTATTGCTCAATGATTTCTCACGATTTTAATGTTATTTTTGTTGAGAATAGAGCCTTTACTTACCTGGTTTCACAGCTACACTTTCTCCTATATTTTCACGGCATTTTGATGAAAATGAGGCTGCTTAGAGTCCTTGGTTGCTGCAGCCCCTTTACTCGATGATTTCTTCCATTTTCGATATCAGTTTCGAGGAGATTAGAGCCTTAGTATGTTTGATTATGCAACAGCTCTTTGCTGCAAGTTCTCATGATTTTCATGTCATTTTCAAGGAAAACATGGCTGCATAAGGTCCATGGTTGCAGCAGCTCTTTGCTCGATGATCTCTCCTATCTTTGGACATTTTTGAGGATATTAGACCCCTAGTACGCTTGTCATTGCTGCTACCCCATTTTGTTGTTGATTGATCCTCATTTATGGTCATTCCCTAGTTCTTAGCTTCCAGTTTTATGGGTGCACTGCTGCTCCATTTGGTGGTTGTTTGATGTTCATATACAGCCATTCTTTAGCCCTTAACTATCAATCTTAGGATTGTCACTTGCTGCATTATTTCTGTAATTGTTTGAGACACGTTTCTAGCTGTTCTTTAGCTTCAAATCCCGTGTTTGAGGGTTGCTTACTCGCTAAATCATTTTGCGATTGATTGAGGCTCATTTCTAGTCAACCTTTAGTTTCGATTTGGGTCTTAAAGTTGCCACTTGAGATGATGAATGATTGCAATCGAATATGGTGGAGCCATTTACTTTCTCGCACTTAGATTAGGAAGGGTAATGAAATGTTAGGGCATGTACTTTGATTTTGATTATGGACTACCGATTTGAACCTCGAATTGGGCAAGAATTGGACTTAATAAAATAAGGCAAGTTTAGAAACAATAGGGTTCAGATTTAGGAAATGTTGTCTGGCTTGCTAGCCTTTCGAACGTAATAGAACCCTCGGATCCAGACTTTGATTCGAGACCGACTAATAAAAACCTAGGTGGTTAGTGTTATACTCCCTTAGGTGAACAACAGGTTTCTGATCAACCTTAGGACTAGTTCCTTAAACGATTAGTGGAGACTCCTTTTCACATATTAATGACCATGACGTCGCGAGACAGTATATCGAAACTCTTGATTTCGGGGTGCGACACTATAGGTAGAAGAACAAGCTGGGGGAGGAGAACGGGAAAAAGCTCGAAAAATATCTATATCGGAGATGGAGATGGAAGAATCGGAGGTGCAGGTGGAGGTGGAGGTGGAGGTGGCGGTGGCTATCCGCCGAGGGCGGGAACGGGATAGCTTCTAAGGCAGCACTCGAAAATCTCAAGCAATAGAAAGGATAAAAAAAAAGGCAATACTTTGCCAGCAAATCTGCTGTGAGTATTACATGTTTTGCAGGTTGAATTACTTCCGTCCAAAAGATGTTGCGACTAGTGGGTTAAATGTGAGCATAGCGCATCTGTAACTTGATTGCAGGGCTGCAGTCATTTTGCATGGGTTGCTGAGTTGAGGGAGCAAGGGCAGGGCAATTAGGTGGTGCAATGCAAGTGTTTTGTGTTGGAATAACGTCATGATGGTCTTTCCTAATACGTGACTGTCATGAATTGTAGTTGGGAGAAAAGGTCGAGCAGCTGTTGTGATAGGGTGAGGTGCGTGGAGGTGGAGAATGAGCTTCGTGCTGTCCATCAGGAAAGGGACGCTGCAGTCGTGAGGTGCAATATTTACAAGGAACTGGTGCATGACCTAATTCACTCCAGTGTCAACAGAGACATGTAAGTGTAGAAGTATGTGGTCCACAAGCAATATTTATGAGGGATGTATGGAGTGATGAATCCCGATTTGGAAATGACGACGCATGTGTGGTTGCATGGTCGACGTCCAGCTCTTTGGACTGGTGTCAAAATAGTGTAGTAGCATGAATGTAACTCCAGGTAAAACGACGAGAACATGACGGGTTGTAATGACGATGGTGATTGGACGGGTTGCAGTATTTTTGGTGGATGGCGGGGCAGAGATCGTATAGTTATCAGTACGAACAACAGTGTGAAAAATTTGAAATTTAAAGAAATTCGGGTTCGCGATGAAAATTTTAAATTTATATGGTAGGGAAAAAATGTGTTAATGGCAGTAGTTTAAAAGGAGATATTAAAAATTTTTAAAAATTTCGTTTATGCCCCTCTCATAATTTTTACCCTAAAACACCGAATTATGTCCCCCTCTCTCCTCTGCCGCTCATCCCTTCCTTCTCTTCCCCCCAACCCCCGCCCGCCTTCCTTCTCCTCTGCTGCCGCCTCTGCAGGAGCATGTGTAGATCGATATCGCCAACACATTGCCAGTGCCACAGCCGCCTCGATATTCGTACCAGCTCGATCATGGTCACTGAGAGTGTGGAAGAGTAGATGAAATGGGTGTGGGGGGAGGCGAGCAAGTAGATGAGATGGGGATGGGGCAGACAATTGAAATTGGGTAGGGCAAACTAGACAGTTGACATAAATTGTTGCAACTTTGAATATGGAGTATAAATTGGTGCAATTTGAGTGAGATTGGTGAGGAGTTGTGCCCCTTCTCTGTATTAACACAGTCTCGGGAGCGACCTGTGTTGTAGTATTTGAATAAACGCATGCAGAATTTGCGGAGCACCCAAGTTGTTATCAAAATGTGAAGACGAAGCGGAGGGCCTTTTGGAGAGTAGAGCTTGCCTATCTAAGTCGTCGCGTTGAAGTGATTCGGTATGCACAAATTGTCCGTGAGTGTCCCTTGGTTGTCAGAGGATAAACTTTTCATGCGCGACGTTGTGGATGGGGGTTAGCGCATGGACGAGAAAATGTTGGGTGATCCCACCACACCACCTCATGAATGCACTGAGTCATCAAGTATTAGACCCACATAAAAATGAGGATGAGCCCCACCTTGTGCTGTTTGTGTTATCTTTTGTGCTCAATATCTGTGTTGTTATCAGGAATATGTAATTAAACCCAAGGGGCCGTGCGATAGTTTCGACGGTGTGAGTTGATTAGAGCAGGGTGATAAGGTTTCGCGAGAAGCTGTAAAAAACGTTGTGGCGTTCATCAAGTTTTATATTTTTTGTTGTTGGATGGATAAGGGGACCAGTGTAAAATAGGACCAAATTATGTGAAATAGTCATTGCCCTTCCAACTCCATTAAGAGATTACACATTTCCCAACTTCTGTTTCACATGCAGACATGCAACAACTGTCTAACTACCATTCAAATGTTATGTCAACGGAGAAGGGACTGTCCAGAATAGCTCATGTTATGTCGCTACAGGCACTGCTATGTCAAGGTCTTCCGCTTTGCTTGAAATCTGCAAGGAAGATTACATTCGCGTGAGAATATGTGAAATAGGAAGATGTAATAAGCAGGTGGTAGTGACTTACCTGGATATTAGCGTCAATCGTCGGTGTCAAATATCAATAGAAGTATCGTATCCGGGCTGCCCACCTCGAAGAGGAACTCGTCCCCAGGGCCGGCGTTCAAAAGATTGAGCAGTTCAGGCCAGACATCGACAAAGACGAAGTGGTGGGCCTGGGCGATGATGTCGACCTTCCAATGGTTAGACGGCAATATGCCACAACGAGGTGGCTTAAGTCTAATGTAAAGGTAATCTCTTGTACAGAAGCTTCAAATGAAACTTTTAGGAATCCGCTGCACGGCGCGTTAGGAAAGAAGAAAGATTGGAAAATGAAGTTTGGTGGAGATAACGTAAACGTAAAGGATGGAATGAGCGGGTACCAGATTTGTAGTGTCGTATGACCCTTGAGACTTGTTGGTGAACATAGCGCACGGCAACAAGGAAAGGTATGGCTGATTCGATGGTTGTGGAATGATGACGACACGTTTAGCGGATCATTGAGGAGAGTTTTGTCGGTCGCGCTTTCCTTCCATTGCGCAAAGTGATGGAGGACAACACTATTGTATATTGGTTATGCGATTGCATATTTTGGTAATGGGACCCTGGCAGATATTTATATGAGCCCAAGGGATTATCGGAGGAATAGATGAGATATTGGGTAATAGAAGTTCGTAGCTAGAAATGAAAATTAGTTAATGTCTAACAGTCAACCCATCCTCAATTCAAATGACACTGCCCACGACATCGCTAATTCCTCTCGTCCTCCACCCTTCATCGCACTATCACCGCCGCCGACATCGGTCTTCATAACATAGGCTCCCGCATCATCGCTACTTATCGGCCCCCATTTAAGCCCCGAAGCTTCAATGGCTGCGGCGTCACCGTTCAACAAAGCGACTTCATTTT
>JAOYND010089359.1:0-10848 GCA_025802135.1 Lagerstroemia fauriei | reverse complement strand
TAAATAAAATTTAATTATTTTATAATTTTAATAAAATATTAAAAATAAATAAATAATTATAAAAATAAATAAATATTTTTAATTTATAATATTATATCAGTATTATTACATGATATATATATATATATATATATTAGATACGAGACTTTCTCCTACTTTTGACCCTGAGTTTCACATTTTCTCTTCCCTCTTTGTCACCCCCTCATTTCCCAGATGGATTGGGCAGAATATTTCAGAGTACGGACAAAAGATGTTAGATTTCCATTTTTGAGTTATCATGTACAACTTAAAAGTTTCTTTTTCCCGGTGAGGCAGGGGGACAGGGCTCGGTTACATTAAAAAATAATTACGAAATATGTAATCGGGGCATGGCAATCCCACAAGTATCCCCTAATAAAAGAGGCTCAATCCTAGGAGGGCAAGTAGCTGGGACATGGATCCCGATCGGAAGCAAGAGTACATAACTTGTCAACCAATTGACGCACATGTTTTAGAGCACATAGTCTTAGTACAGTAGTATTAGACTCCGACTTATAACTTAAAGGTTTTGAGACTGATTCTCACTGTAGAAATTATGTGTCCTTAATTATTTATCTGTATTTCTAATCATTGTACTAGACCTATATGCTTCATTTATCACTGAAAATGGTTAATTTTTATAGTTCGCATATTCAATTCTCTTATACGTTCAATGTTTTATATCAATTTTTCCAATATGAGATTTTCATTTTACCTCCATAGTCGAGTGATGGAGGGGAAATTGATAACTGGTGTGGGCTCTTTATCCTTCGTCAAAAAAATAATTGATCACAGGTCGAATATTTTTCATCAATGCTTAGACTTAACCATCATGAGTCTCATGCTTAGGTCCGATAATATGTGTGTCCATAGAGTAATCTATTTTTTTGCTTAAAAACGATAATTACAGTTATCTATTTTACTATCATATTAAAATAACCAAATTTTATTGGTTTGGTTTTAAGCTTTTATAAAAGGAAAAATTAAAATGACTGATTATTATTGATTCATGATACCACGTAAGTATTGTCACGTGATATACTTGTTATACAGAATAATCTCTCGTTTATCTGAGCCATGTGCTTACAATGTGACACGGACACTAACCAATATATAAGATTTAACTATTTTTACTATTTTTTTAAAAATAGCTAAAACATATTTGTTTACATCACCACGTAAAATACTGTAATGGGACGATACCGTTGCTTAGAAGAGCAGAACATATATATATATATATAATTTTTTTTTCTAAATGAAAACCAAGAGAGTTTGCATTATTCATCTTAGGTCTTTAGAAGAGAACAAATAAAACCGCGTGGGAAAAGGAAGCTGTCTCTATCTCAACAGTGCTCTTCCAAACCCTAAAAGAAGCTCTCTATCTCAAGTGCTCTTCCAAACCCTAAAGGAAGCTGTTTCTTTGTGGTGGCTTTTAGACCCTAAGGCCTAAAGTGGTTTGTAAAATCCAAATTTCACGAAATTATTTTTTAAGTTGTAAAATTTATTATAATTAAAAATCATATAAGTTGAAATTTTATGTTGCAATTGATAATTTATTTATATATAAAATACACGAAATTCTTGTGTTGGAATTATTTCATCAACACTTATCCATGTTTTATTTTTTATTTTTTGGCAATTCAATATAGTTACTAAATATAATAATTCAATTTATAAACTATAAGTATTTAAAATTTTTATTATAATTTTAATATCACACATAATCTAAAAATATTAGAATAATCCCCCTTAGACTTACGGGATAAAGAGGATATCGTACAGTGTGCTCGATCCAAGTTCCATTACCGTAATTCGTTTTATCGAGCAGTGATTGATAACAAAAAAAAAAAAAAAAAAGTAAATCATCAAATTGATCCTCAAATTTTAGTGAGTTATCAGTTTGGTTCTCAAAATTTGAAAGCCATTAA
The DNA here is from genome assembly GCA_025802135.1 of Lagerstroemia fauriei. Lineage (NCBI taxonomy): Eukaryota > Viridiplantae > Streptophyta > Magnoliopsida > Myrtales > Lythraceae > Lagerstroemia > Lagerstroemia fauriei. The sequence goes on along the minus strand of JAOYND010089359.1, from coordinate 8,902 downwards.
TTTGGTCATCACTGTTTAATGCCGTCGGTCAATTTGGTTCAAACGTTATAATGTCATTTACGGATGCTGATGTGGACGTTGGCTGCCACGTCAGCAGGTCCCCACATGCCACGTGACAATCAATAACTGATGAATTACCGCCACTAAGTTATCGTCAACTCATTGACGGTACAATTATCATTTAAATTTCATCCATAAAGTAACGAAAATTATAATTTTATCCAAAGAGGTGGACGGAAGATGGAAAAAAATGAAAATGCATGTTTTCATCCACTTTGTGAGAAGAACGTGGATGAAAATTTTTCAAAGCAACTTGTCGTCCAAAGCAGCCTGGACAGTTTCGTCCGTGCCAAATGAACGAAGGATGGACGATATTTGAGATGAAAGTTTCGTCCAATATTAGCACCAAGATTGGACGTTATTAGGTGGAACTGTGCATGTCATGTCAGCCCACGTGCCTCATCCCCCTTTTCCTTCCACTGAACTCTTGCAAAAGTTAGAAGAAATTATGAATCATTTTTCGACTAATTATCGTCCGCAAATACCGCCAAAAAAATTATGCAAAAGTACTTCTTGTTAGGGGTGTTCATGGTTCGGTTCGGTTTAAAAAATAGTTCCAAACCGAACCGAACCGAACCGAACCAAAAATGTGATTTCGGTTTGGGTTCGGCAGTATAGAGGCCGAACCGTAACTATTTGAGGAAGAAAAAATCGAATTGTTTAAAACAGATTTGAACGGTTCGGTTAACCGGTTTTTTATTTAAATAAATAAAATTCACTATAAAAGCACAATTAGTTCAGTTCGGTTCGGAAATTAACCGAACCGAACCGCAAAAATTAAGTAAAACATATATTTTTGTTCAAAATTCACTATAAAAGCACAATTGGTTCGGTTCAGAAATTAACCGAACTGCAAAAAATTAAGTAAAACATAGGTTTTTGTTCAAAATTGTATATTTTAATTTTAATTTTTTATTTTATTTAATTATTAATTAGAAAACGGTTCGGTTCGGTTCACCGTAATTAATCGAGCCAATGATATCAAGTAACAAACCGAACCACTTCTCAACAAAAAAACCGAACAATTAGCGAACCAGTTCGAATGATTCGGTTATTTCCGGTTCGGTTTGGTTCGGTTTGGTTTGGTCCGATTTTATGGTTTTTTTGAACAGCCCTACTTCTTACTGTCCACTTTCAGCAAATTACTTGGCCTGTATAAACATTTGAGCGGTCAATATCCTCTCTAGCATCCCATTTGAATTCCCTCCACCTTATTCTCCTTTCTTCTTTCTCCTTTCATTCGTTTCGCAGAGTTCAAATCTTCATCTTTATTACCTACTAGGTTAGAAACCCGCGCTACGCAGCGAATTAATGTGATAAATGCAACGATTTTTTATAAGAAAACAAATGAATTATATTAAAGTATGGAAATGTTTAAAAAATATGATTGTGTTCAAACACAATCAAACCTCTTTTTCTTAAAAAAAATTATTTATAATTTAAAAAGATATATCTTATTATTAGTATGCTCGCAAAGTATATTTTTTATGATTTTTTATTTATCAGTATATGAATAATATACATTAAAATTAGGAATAGAGATAATATTTATCTTTTTTTCCATAAATAATATGTCAATAGTTTATTGTATTCAAGTCTAATCAATTGTCCTAAGAGGTCATTTGTTTTATATAAAGATAACACCGGGAAAGGGAAATGGAAATACTAATTCCTTTGTACATATTTATTAACAAATAATTTCATTATGTTTTCTTTAAATGGGAATTCGATTCTTCTAAATAAAGAAAGTTTATTCTCTTTATATACCCACAAAATCAAATTCATAATAAAATAAAATCTATTAGTTCTATTCTTATAATAAAAAGAAATTCATCATTCCATTCCAACTCTATATTACAAATCAAATAGGTCCTAAATATATTATTGTGTTTTATTGAAACTGCTCAAGACAAAGTAAATAAAAGGAAAAAAATTGTCATGAGGAGGTTTGAACCTTAACCACCCATATGAGATTGATACAGCACTACTATTAAGTCAAATACAACTTTTTAGTGGACTTGCTGAAAAAAAGAAATATATATATATATATATATAAGGAAATAGTTGGGACACGTGTCAACAGGAGAGTTGAGACACATGTCAATAACAGAGCCTTAATACTCTCATTTAGTATAAAGAATAGATATCAGTTGTTCATATTTTCATTTGGTTTATCATATTCAACATCGAAACGACTTGTAGTATTATCTTTGATTCAATAACTTTGAAGACTCCAACACAAATTCTTCTTATATTTACAAGGTATGCATTCATTCTTTTGGTTTTTGATGCTGGTGGTTGGTTGAATGCTCACTTTCTTGGTCGTCTAATTTTTTATCCTTGATTCCCTACATGGTGTTCCAGTTGCTAGTTTGTACCTGCTCCACTGTCTGCCTCCCTTGCATCGCCTGCCCTAATAAATCATCTGCCCAACGATGGAGATTCGAGATCCATCGTGGAAGGAAGTGACAATGGATTATATACATAAAACCAAGGAATATATTGGATTTTATAGCTATTTTCTTCGATATGAATTTTATTTCTCTTTTTTGTATTTTTATATTATAAATGTTGCATGCATTTAATAGATGAATCATGTTTTATATAACTATTATTTTATTATTATTTTCTTGAGAATTATTTGAAATGTAAATTATCATTTGAAACAATTTTAATGGTCAAGCAAGATAGACGAAAATAACAAGACAAATTCGGTGAACTTCAATTTGGACGAGAATGCCAACAAAGTGGACGGAAGGTTTAACCAAAATGGATTCAAACTTACCGTCTACGAAATTGACGGATAAAATTTACTAGTTTTTGTCGTCCACATCTGGACGCTAACTGAGCGTAAAAGTGTCTATCCCGTTTCGTCTATATATATTGTCCATTTTTCGTCACTCTTAAATTTGGACACAATTTGGACAATGAATTTCGTCTATTTATCGTCCATTTTTTGTCACCTTTAAATTTGGATAGTACTTGAATGCAATTTGGACGATGAATATCGTCTCAAGTCAGACGATAACTTTTGCGTCAAGGTTTTTTGCATCTGGTTCAATTTTGAAGAAATGGGGACGATAAAGGACAATTTTCGTCCATTAATCAACATTTTTGTCCACTTTTTTTGGATAATAAGTGGGCTGTTTCTTGTAGTGTGTGGACCCGCTGACGTAGCAGCCATCGTCCACGTCAATACCCGTAAGCGGCGTTATAACATTTGGACCAAATTGACTAACAGAATTAAACAGTGAGGACCAAATTGATAGTTTTCGAATTTTGAGGACCAAACTGATAGTTAGTTAAAATTTTAAGGACCTAATGGTTTACTCAAAAAAAGAAAACAAAGAACTACTGGGAAGAAAATTTACTGTTCTCTTTGCAGTTTTAAATTCAAACCATGCCAAAATATCATAGAAAAATATCTCAAAATTGAAAAATTCTTATATCAGCCTAATTCGTCACGTTATGTATAAATTCAATTGGTAGTTATTTAATATGCTAAATAAAAAATCATATTAACTTTTTCTATCAATTAAAAATATTTATGTGATATATTTTACTAATGTTTTAAATATTGATCAAATTCACTATATTATCCATACACTCGATTTATCCAAAAATTTCTCCAATCCCTTATAAAGTTGTTCCTAAGATCTCACATCAGAAAATTAAGTGATTGAAACCTAATTTATAAAATGAGTTGAATTATATCATTCACAATCTTAGATTTTTAGGTGGTTATGAGTTGAATCTCTTATAAGACCAGTGAAAATTTTACATGCTATCAAAGTCCATCATGTAGACTCACACCTTACCAGACCTGAGTGTGAAACTCGTGGTTAGTTATAAAAAAAAGTCCGATTCACAACAATTGTTAACCCGAGAACATAAGAGAAACCTCACCTTGTGATCAAGTGTCCCCCTAATCTGAGTATGGAAAAAAATGTCAACTCGAGGTCAGTTATCGAGTATAAGTATTTAAAGAAGCTTGACAAGAGTGAACCAAATTTTGTATCATCGTGAAATCAATCAATAATTATTTAATACGTTAATTAAAAGGTCCTATTAACTTTTTTTTATATACGTGATATATTTAACTAAAGTTTCAACTAGTTATTAATTGAATTCGCTGTAATATCTGTACACTTGACTCAACTGAAAATTTCCCAAATCGCCTTGTAAAGTTATAGATCATTCCACGTATAACAATGAAGTATGGAGAAAATCTATTCGCTTACACAAATTTTTAGGCGATCCTATCTAATCATGTTATACAAGAAAATATCAATTAAAATATAATAAACGAATAAATTATTAAGGTTAGTCACCCAAATAATTATAATTAATTTTCCCACTACGTCGTTATAAAGTCGTTATAAAATAGAACGTCTAAAATTTTTTCATTGGCTATAGCTTTGCATAACAAAGGAAAGTACTAGGAAAACCTGTCGGCACCATCCAGCGCTTTAAATAGAAAAATTGATTGTATACCTTTTTTTTCCCAATTATAATGAAGGTTATCCATCTAAAAAGAGCGAAAGACAGAGATTATAACGATATTGAAAATTTTACTGATAAAAATTAAACTTTAATAAACCTCTTAAGCATATATCGAAAATGATACACTTTACTGTCTTTCTCTGACCATCTCCTTTATAGGCCAAGTAATAAGGTGGGAAAAAAAAACATATGAAAGGCCTCTATTATACCTTGGCGGTATGTTGCCCTTAATTCGGTCATGGTGCAGTGGCGAGCCATGAGTGAGCGCCATGGCACTCATATGTGGCGCATCGCTACATCGTGATCGAATCAATGCGAAGGTACTGTGCTGTCAAGATCTCATGCAATTTTCCATAAATGTCTAAATTGTACCGACCGCAACTTCTGTTTTTTGGGATTTGACAAAGATCCATTTGCTCCTACTTTTTGTAGAAATTTATCAGCAATTGGAAGGGTATCTTACGGGAGAATTTGTTTATGCTTCAATCTTTTCATTTTGGCCCAAAAAGTTTGCTATAAAGAGTCTTTTTTTAAATATCATTTGATATTAAAAAAATCTAATAAATAATAATTAATTTAAATTTGAACAGATTTTTTTTAATTATATGAGTTTCTGCATATTTTTGTTGATGATGAAAAGTCACTATATGCTAAAGAGTTTGATGCAGCTGTATCATTTTTAGTTTGAAAATAATAGGTCGTGGTAAAATCTCACAAGCGATACTTTTCACTCCTTATTTTCCTTTTCTTTCTATTAAACTCGTGGACCATTTTTATCGTAAATAATACATAATTGATGAAGAACATAATTTCCAATTTTTAAGAAAGTGGAGGGCATAGAAATATTCTTTCTAATAATGAATTAGCACACATTCACACAATATTTTTTTTATGAAAGGGGCAAAAATGTAAAATGTTTATGGCTAACTTCTTTTATTATTAAAAAAGGCTTAACACATATAAAGAGATGGGAAAATGAGAAAAATAAAAGGTAAGAGAAGTCTCATTTGAAATACTATTTGACTCGATAAGAGGTTGGGCTCATTTTCAATTGCTCGATATTTGATTGATTCCTCAACATCTGTTCTCACGTGGCAGCATGTTCACACTTGATACGTTCCTTTAAATAGCGCCCTCGACAATTAACCTTGAGCCGGACATTTCTCTTCCGGTCTCGAGTAAGGGGAGACAAACTACCACTAGGCAGACCTTCTATTCCGTCATCGGGCTACCCCACATTGGTGTGGGGGTGTGGAATGGACCAATAGTTTGAGTAAATTAATTCACTAATTCAAAGCCTCCGAGGGCAAATCTGCTGGTAAGTTTACAACATGCAGTAGGTCAGGTTCAAGATTCGACTCTCCACGGGGCCGGTATCTGGGAATTAATAGCTGGCCTCAGGCCGCATAATACACCGTTCAGTGGATTAGTTAGTTGCTACACCATCGATATCAAAAAAATTTACTGATTCAAAGTTAGTGAATATTAAAAAAAAAAAAGATAATTGAATGAAGAGAGGGGAAAGAGAAGAGGAAGTGGGGGTTGTTCGTGTCACAAAGAGGATTTTCTTTCCTATCAATTAAAAGGTGGGCGGCCATAGCTGCGACCCTTTGCATCATAGACATATAATGTTAGAGAAATAAATTCTCCCTTGTAATGAATATAACAGGTGACAGTCTTTACGTAGTATTACAAGCCAATGAGATTTAATTATTTCTATTTTTAAATTTTATAAAAAACTTTTAAAGATTTGAATTTTATTGGTTTGTAATACCAGTGGTATACCTGTGAAGACTATCTCATAATGTTAGGACATTAACGTGAGATGCACAAATGTATCAAATAAACTGAACAAGTAATACTATTATTGATTTCTAAATGTATCAGACTCTCTCTCATATCAAGTAATACTATTGTCACGTGAGATTACAAAACTCTCACGGTAAAAATCGAACTCGAAGTCTCTTAGTTATGAGTCGTAATTTTGTACCACTACACTAAAACCGCATGCTCCAACTCGCGGACTTTACTTCAGGTACTAGTCTCCTCATTGCACAACCGATAAGGGATTATCGAGCGTGATAATCTCCCCCTTGAAGTCCCTGGTCCGAGATCCAAACTATTATTCCTCGCGAACTCGGCTTGTCATCAGCTTACCGTAAACCACTCATTAGTCCCCTGTAACTTTAGACCTTAAGAATACACTCGATATCTCCTTCTTGCACAGCTGATGCAAGAACACAGGGTGTGACACAAAATTATTTATCGAAAAAGTGTTGTTTCTTTGCAGTATTTTTTTTGAGAAAATGACACTGAGAGTCCTATATATTTATTGATTCTTGCAAGTGAGTCATAAATGTTTCAAAGTATTAAATCAAGTCCTATATATTGTCCACGTTATAACATTGAGTCATTTCCGTCACCTACTATTATTTTAAGCTGACGTGTATAAGTGTCACGTTAGCGCCATGTCAGCGCCACGTCAGTTTAAACTAATGGTAGGTGACGGAAATGACTTGATATTGTAACGTGGATAACACATAGGAATTGTTTTAACACTTTGAAATATTTAGAACCCACTTACAAAAATTAACAAATATATAAGACTTCTGATACCTTTATCTCATTTTTTTTAATTATTGGAAAATGTAGATGTGGACAGATGGAATTCAAATGGAAAATAATCAACTTGAACCGTACTGTCGCAAACGTCAAATTACAATTCACATGCGACCATTGTCGTCACCAACACCATCATCCTTACATATGATCGTAGCCGTCACCCTCACCATCATCACGCCGATAGAGACACACCCTGCTTTGACGCCCTTCACCTCCTGTTTCCATTGGCTTTCCGTACTTCAATTCAGTAAACTTTAAAATATCATATAAATTCAGTTAATTCGATTTATTTTCTTGTTAAATTATTTTATCTTGTTCTCTTTTACTCTTTTTTATTTACTCATATGTTTCACCCGAATAAATTTTCTAAATTTGCTCCGAAAGTACACGTGTACATGAACATTCCTGTCTTCAATCTTCTCCATCTTTTTTTTTTAATTGAATTTTTTAATTAAATTATCCATTAGTCAAACTGAGATGATAGCCTTCACATAATTATAAAGACTCAAAATTGTATCTAACACCTAATTACCCTAAATAGTGGAGAAAGTCTTAGATGTAATGGTTACACCACATGACAGTACTGATGTAGTGCTATGAGCTAATAAGATTCGATTATTTTTAGATTTTTTTTAATAAAGCCTATAAGGGAAAAATAACTCAAAAAATAGATTAATTTGATTAGTTCATGATACTATATTAATACTGATATATGGTATACCCATGTAGAAGACTTTCACTAAACAGTGAGCTTGAATAGCCTATGATCCAGCTAACATCAAGTCCCTACCAAATACACCAATCGCATGAAGACCACAATAAATAGTCTTTTTTTCCTGTATATATAACTTGATAATCCAAAAATTCAATTAGTCTTCACTGACCCAAATTCGAATGGAATTGGCCTACAAAGAGATAAAGTTCTTTTAATATACTTTTTCTATATTATTTTATTTAAAGAAAATAGATGTACAACTGTGACACCCAACTCATGTTAGTCTAGGCACAGCCTTTATAATGATCAACGCGTCACTTTGCAACCAAAGTCTATAACAGCCCTCGTATTAAGTGCCATAGTCAGGTGAAATTCGAAAGCGAATTGAGTTCATGAATGACGTAGTAAATTTAATTAATAAATGTTTAATATATAAGTAAATTTGTTAAATTATTTCTAAAAATTGATTATTATTAATGTATAAAAAATAATGATATAACATAATATTATAGAGTTTACGAATGACGTGATGAGTTAAGCGCATAGAATGTGCAATGATGCCTACTCAGTGAATGCAAGTTGACATTTTGGAACCATCAACTGTTTTGGTCGGCACCTCCGACTCCAATCACATTAGTGTTTCTCCTCGTCCTTATCTCACTGTCTGAAATTCGGTCTCGGAAAACCTTACTTTTCGGTTATGTTATGTTCAGTGGAATTATCAAGCTTACAGGCATAGATCGAATCGAGATTTTGATCGAATCAGTATCATAGCTGATTACAGCAAACAGCACTTTCGATCACCGATCGGAAACCGATCGCATGATTGTCGATCAACGTGACTGAAATAAAACAGTTGACAACACCCAGGTGTTTCGCACCGTTAGGGCAAACAACGGAGAAAGACATAATACCACAGGTTTTGATCGTCAGAAGAATCGAACTCAAGGAAACTTCAGTCTTCATCGGAGTTCTCCGACTTTGGGTACTCGTTCAAGTCGG
>JAOYND010089252.1:0-10848 GCA_025802135.1 Lagerstroemia fauriei | reverse complement strand
CCTGTGATTGAAGGTGCGAGCTACGGTAAGTAATGACATCTTGAATCTGACCTGTAGTGAGGGACAGTGAAGGCACTACAGTGACTGCTGTACAAGTTGCTCCAGTTTTCGTATCTCTCACTTCTGGAGCTTTGGATAAGAGAGAGGACCATGCCTGCGAGGTTGCTCTGGGCCTGGATTGAAAGCCTGGTGGATAGCCGTGTAGTTTATAGCACTTGTCGATGCAATGGCCAGTGAGTCCGCAATGTGTGCTGAAAGGCGTATCTCTTCATCCTCTTCTTGTCACAACATTCACTGCAGCTCAAGGAAGTGAAGAACTCGATGATGAAGTGACAGCAAAACTAAATGAATTACTCATTGAAGAAGGATCAGCATGAATTGATCCATGTCATTCCTCTTGAACAACAAGGTGAAACACTTTTGACAGTGTAGGTAATGGATCAATCATCAGTATCAGTGCTCTAACACCAGAGAATGATTCATTTAGCCCCATTAAGAACAACGTAACACTGTCTTGTTCTTGATAATCCATCCAGGTTTTCATTCCACCACATTTGCAAATAGGAATAGGTTGAAAATTCTTCAATTCATCCCATAAGATCTTTAGACGTGTAAAATAGGTGTTCACATCTAAATGTCCTTGAGTGAGATTGTTCACGTATTGTTTGATCTAGAAAATCCATGGAGCATTGCTTTGACATAATCGATCTTTGAGATCTGTCCACATTGCCTCTACTGTGTCCATATAGAGAAGGCTGTCAGCTATTTCTTTAGCTACGGCGTTGAGAATCCAAGAAATCACCATGGAATTGCATCGTGACAAGACATTGGCAGTTGAATCTCCAGCAGCAGGTCTCTCAAGGATTCCATCAATAAAACCTAGCTTGTTCTTGGCGTTGAGTGCCATTCACATAGTACGACTCCACGTATTATAATTCAAGCTTGTCAGAATGTGAGAAACTAATACAAGACCTGGATGATAGCGACTATGTAAGAAGAAAGACTGTGGATGCTATCTATCTGTAGTGATGGATCTGTTGCAGTTGCTTTGTTCTCCTGTGCCATTGTTGTTCTTCACTAGTGTAGAAACAAAGAAGGCGCGGATACCATATTACAAAATGAAGAAGAAGAGGAGAAAATAGAGAGTGAACAGAGAGAGAGATTGAAGACGAGAGAAAACAAATGTGAAAATGTGATATGTATATTTTAATCTCACTTGTACATGTATTTATATTGAGCAAATGAGCTCAGCTCAGTGTCCTCTGTTTTACTCCCTTTGTAACAGAAGAATAACAGAAAACTGAATTTGTTTACATTTAAGATAAGTACATTGACTGCGGTAATGAGTACGAGGACAGGAAGCCTGTGGTGCCTATTCGGGTAGGGGTGATGAACGAATACATGGAAAACGTCTGCCACATCATAGTTGTTGTCGCCAAGCAGGCGGCATTTGGCTAGGATGACAACATATCCCATTGTCATAGAATTTGATGAAATAAGTAGGATTAATAGTTCTATCTTGATTCCTTAGCTATTTCCGTTTGACGCACAAATGTTTGCATATATATTTTTAAAAATTAGGGTTTTGGAATGATGATCGTTTGCATATATCTTTGTTCAGCAGCTTTGTGCACTATACGGTCGACAATAACAATGTCATACGGACCGGCTCAGACCAGTTTTGGTCTGGTTCATGAATCGACAATAATAATTTGGAGCCAGACCCTGCCCTGTTACTTTTAAGAACCGGACCCTAGGTTCAAGGTAATCGGTTGGAATCTATTACTCTTTTAATAAATAAAACTAAAAATTTAAAATTGACTAATTGAATAATTATCAAACAAATTTCTTTCCTGGCATATCCAAAAAAATGTCAAATTCAGCTAACTGAATGCAATAGTAGGGAGGTTTTGTAATCAGCTAAACTCTTGCTCTATTAAGCTAGAGATCTTCTTGTCTCAAGTTCAAAGCACTTCGTAGCTCAAACTCAAAGTAGATACTCCAAAGGATACAACACAAAAATCCTCAGTAGAAAGACAAAAGAGAAAAATAACCTTAACATGAGGGAAATGACCCTCGACATGGGAAAGTCTTGGATGTAACAGTTATATCACATGGTAATGCTGACGTGGTACTGGTATCATAGTGACACCACATTAGCACTATCACATGGCATACCGTTACACGTAAGACTCTCTCCTCGACATGAGGGAAGAAAAATTAGGTGGAGCATAAACTCCGAACGTGGTCATACCCCATCACCACTTAAAAGTTTATAGGTTTGTCATAGATTTTAATTAATTAATCAAATAATAGTCAAGTTGAACGAAATTGTGAACTTGGAGAGCCATAATTGATTGATTAGTTGATTTATTTGCATTTGTGTGATCTGTACTTTCTCCAATTGCTCTCTTACTTACTCAGTTTCGATTTGGCTTAGCCTGGGATTGTTTTATAACTTTAGTACTTGGTGAGATTGATAAATGTGAGTTCCTGTGGGAATGAACTTAATACTTATATTATATTAATTACCTGTTCAATATTTATACTTGCGTCGTTTATTTCATAAATCTAACACAATAGAAGGTCACAGGAGAGATAATATCAATTTAGAAAGAAGAGTTATAATATGTTATTCCATGCATTCACGCGTGATTTCTATTACTTCTAATGCATGAATGCAATTATTACCCTCACTTCCCACATAATTCCTCTTTCTCCCCTTAAGCTTCGCTTCATTTATATGAAAGTCCTTTCTATATTTCTGTTTCTTTCGAAATGACCCCCTTGATTTATAAAAGTTCTCCACTATCAGAGAACCTTATCCCTAATGTACGTATCATTGAACCTTAAGTGCAGTTCGAATATACAGTCCTATATGGAATCCGGGAGGAGAAGTTTGAATAATGCACTAGAACTTGCATTGTTGTACATTTACCCCTTTTACCATCCTATATTCGAGTATAGCCACGGAAAAAGAGTCTTCATTTGAATAATTAACGCTCAGAGCTAAGCTTAAGATAGGGAGTATGAAGGATAATGACACCCCATGCAATGTCTCAACAAGTGTTCTCTTGAGGGGGCTATGATAATCACCACTGTGAAAGGGCAGAAAATTTTGTATGCAATGGTGTCATCACATAACAATACTAAAGTGATGACACTAACTAATAAAAATCCATTGATTTCAAGGTTATTTTTTATCCGTAGGATTTTGTAAAAAAAATCTTAGACATAGATAGATTTTATTGGTTGGTATCACCAAATCAGCATTGCTATGTGGTGACACTGTTTCACATAAGACTTTCTCCTAAAAGAGTGAGTCATTTGCTCCCATGACTCGGGTAGCTACAAAACATATGCATGTACCCTTATAGCATCCCGTCAGCGGCCAAATCATATTAGTGCAGTTAACGGTGTTAGCAAAGAAATTAATTGTTTCTATTAAAGTATTACATTTAATAAATTTATGTACCAAAATATTACATGTTGAAGATATGTGTCAAAATGTTATATTTATAAAAGGTTTTCTTCAGTAGGACATCTTTGTCACTATAGATATTCTAAGATACTAACTGTCAGTAATTACATACAATGAAAAAAAGTAAACATTACTGATAGTTACCTACTTCCGTAAAAAAAAAAACTTACCTATACTCACAGAAATTTGCCATCAGTAAAAAAACCATCACTAAATGGCAATTTTTTGTAGTGCCATTTCCCATCCTCTCTACCTTTTTCATCATACATAAAATCACTTAAATTGTTTTAAATATATTATTTAATTTTCAAACTTGGTTTAACTAAGATTTTATTTATTAAATAACAAAATTCGTGCATAGCACAATTCAACCTCTAACTACGTATAAGAAAGCTATATGGTCAATAGGAAAAATGTACATATCCTTTTAAAATTGTTTTATATTAGCACATCAACTTTTTTGTTTCACTATAATACATTTTTAGAACTGTTACTTAATGGTACATTCCGTTCATTTTGACTTGACTCCATTAAATGCTGCTGGCGTGGCAATATGATGTGGATGCCATGAATGTACAGAAGCTGATGTGGCCTGTCACATCAAATTTTAAATGAAAATAAAATAAAAAAATCAAACATTTCCAAAAAAAATTTAAAAATAGAAACAAAGTCAAAAAAATTGTAAACATTTTTAAAAATATTTAAAAAATCCCCCAAAATTATATAAGTCTTTTTAAATATTCTTAAATCTATATAAAATATCATAAAATATAAAAAATCCATGAATTTATAAAATACTGTCGAAAATTTAAAATTTGTAAATTGCAAAAAAAATGAAAATGCTAAAAAGTCTAAAAATTGTGAAAAATTTTGTAGATATTTTGAAGATTATTAAAATATTCTAAAATTATAAAATAGTATAAAATCGTTGGAATATTTATAAAAGATGTTAAATTTTTTCTATAATTTAAATATATAAAAATATAGAGAATTACTAAAAATGAAATAAATTTTAAAGATTATAGGAAAAGTTAATAAATTCAAAAAAAAAATTAAAATTATAGGAAAAATTAAAAATTTATTTAAATTCTAAGGCAAATTTTTAAAAAATTCCACATCAAATTAAAAAATTCCAATGTACCAAAAATAATTTTAAAAGGAAATATACCACATGCATAATTTACCTTAAAATTCTAATCTAGACGCATCCATTCACAAATTTTCCTAAAATCTCCAATTCCGTCTCCATCACTAATTTTTCACGTCATAAATCGTAATTTTTAATTGAATTTATAATTTCATCTCATTCACTAATTTCTCAATTGCAAAACCCTAATTTGTAACTCATTCCTAAAATCAGGTTGAGAAATAGAGGCAAGGTGGGCAATGGAGTCACCATCAACGTCGTTGTCGGTGGATCCCTTTAGGATGGAGTAGGTACATCTCTTGGAACAACGAGTAGGGGAAGACATTGAGGGCCTTCTTGTTGTAGATGTTGAAAATTATATTGAAGAAGTGGAATTGGAGGTTTTGGGGGAATTTGTGAAGGGTTGTATTAAGATTAGATTTTTAGGGTAACTTACATGGATGGTACATTTTCTTTTTAAAATGTTTCATGTTGGTACATTAGAATTTTGTTAATTTTTTCTAGATTTTATATAATTTTTTTAAAATTTTCTATGATTTTTAATTTAGAAAAATTACGCAGCCGGTACATTTTCTTTTAGAAAGATTTCATGTTGATGGATTTCCTTTTAGAAATGTTTCATGTTGAATTTTATAATTTCTAAAAATCTATAAAAAATTTTAAAGATTTTAATAATTTTAAAATTTTTTTCTGTAATTTTCTAGTTTTATAATTTTTATTTATTTAACCTATAGAAAATAAATTAACAACTTTTATAAATTTTCTAAAGATATTATATTATTTTAGATTGTTATAATATTTTCCTAATTTTTAGAATATTTACAAATTTTTAGAAATTTTTATATTTTTAAAAAATTTATAATATTTTGTACAGGGTTAAGCATATTTAAAAAGTCTTATATATTTTTGTCAAATTTTTTACCACTCCTAAAATTTTTATAATTTTTTTTAAATTTTTTGACTTTATTTCTATTTTAAAATATTTTTAGGAAAATTTTTGATATTTTTAATTTTATTTTCATTTAAAGTTTGATCTAGCAGGCCACATCAGTTTATGTACTTGGGGGGTGAGAGACACATCATATCGCCACGTCAGCAGCATTTAACGATTTCAAGCCAAAATTGGCATAATGTACCATTAAATAACTGTTCTAAAAAAAAAAGTACCATAGTGAAACAAAAAAGTTAATGTAACAACATGAAATATTTTTAAAATGATATATGTACCAACCGTTTAATTTTTCCATATTCAATAACTGAATAATTTCTTAAAAAATCTTTTTCTATAAGTGGAATAATAGACTATATATCGATTGTTTTAATCATTGGACGGTTGGAAACTGAATTCTTCAGACTTAAATGTATAATAAATTGAGTACGTTTAGTTAAGGAGTCAAAGGCAGTTTTCTGTCTAAACCACGAGAAATTCTTATAACGGACATATCATGTAACAATATTGATGTGATATTATCAACCAATCAAATCAGGTAAATTTTAGAGTTTTCTTTTTCTTTAGGTTTTATTACAAAAATCCTAAAAATAGTTGAACCCCATTGACTTGTGACACAATATCAGTATTATCACGTGGTATACCCGTTACTTTCTTCTAAAAATTTACTAAGACTAATTTAGATCGAGTAAAACTTTCCTAATGATGAATCCAATGAGAAATTCTTGCATGATTCTACCTTATCACGTGGCGTAAGGAAATGACAATTAAATTGTAACAAACGAATATATTAATGTTAATCTTCCGAACTGCTGCTATAATTGTTATTATACAGAACAATTTGATTGATGCTTCCTCGCCACATCATTGTGAGACAGGACCATCTAAATTTTTTTACACAATTAAGGGAAAGAAATGATGAACCATCTTAACCGACTTATTTAGAAACTCTCCAAATTATTTATGACGCTTTGCATACATGTGTGTGCACGCTATATATCCATAAATAAGACTAGCCTCCTTTTTGTGGCTTCTTCTTCCACCATAACCATGAAGGCAATATCCTTCTCTCTTCTTCTCCTCCTCCTCCTCCTATCAGGAATGGTGATCCAACCTTCACACTCATTAAACGATGCCCAAGTCCAACACATATGTGCACGGACCCTCCACTATTCCTTCTGCATGATGGTCCTCAAAACCAACCGTCTTACCGCCTCGGCAGACCACTTGAGGCTCTTGGGCATCGCCGTCGAGTTTGCCCGGTCATCGGCCTACGCTAGCCTTTCCATTATCGAATCCATGGAGAGGAGAGCCCTCGGTCCTTTCTTTAAGCAACGGTACCAGAGTTGCTCCACACACTATGCCTCTGGGGTATCGCTGCTCAATAGGGCCAAGCAGAGCCTCAGGCTCAAGGACTATGGCAAGGTTGAGGAAAGGGCAAGCTCCGCCATGGGGAAGTACGTTGATTGTCGTAGAGTGTTTGAGGATGGGAAGTCGGTGGAAAATGTTCGGGTCCGGGAGATGAACTAATACATGTACAACGTCTGCGACATTGCAGCTGTTATCGCCCGGGAGCTAGCGTATGGGCAAGTATGACAACATATCCCGTGGTCGTAGAATTCAATATTAACCTATATCGGGGGGGTTTGTTCATTTATGGCCATCGGTGAAATAAGCAGGATTAATAGTTCTATCTTGATTTCATAGTTATTTTCATTTGACTCGCAAATGTTTGCATATAATTTTTAAAAATTGGGGTTTTGGAATAATGATCGTTTACATATATATTCGTTCTGCAGCTGCTATGCGCACTATACGGTCGACAATAATAATGTTATACGGGTCCAGCTAAGACCAGTTCGGGTCCGGTTCACGAACCGACTAGACTAGGCCCAGCCCGACACTAGCCCAGAATTGGCATATATCCAGCTTGAAACGGCCTATAGGTTTTTATTTTATGATTATTTTTAATTTTATGATGATTTTGGGGTATTTAGGATATATTTAAGGATTTAAGGTATTTTTAGGGGGTTAAATAGTCTAAAAAATCACGTGGTTTTTCGAAATTCCCTATATTGTCACTTACTTTATTAATGATCTAGAAAATCACGATGTTTGCTCTGTTATCTCCATTTTGTCACCAGTCGATTTTTTCGTTACAACGCTGTTAAAATTGCATACGTGACACAATTGGACACGTGACAATACATAAAATTGCCACATGGAGGCTCTGCTGATGTGGCATTCAAAAATTAAAAAAAAACTTAAAAATTGAAAAAAATTTAGGAACAATTTTTTAAAATGAGAAAAATAATAGAAAAATAAAAAATTTTAATTTCAAAGAATAAGAAAATATTTTTAAAAATTCATAAAATTCAAAAAAGGGAAAAATTTAGAAAATCCTAAAAAATTAGAAAATTCAAAATTCAAAAATATTTTAAAATAATTCCAAAAATAAGAAAAATATATAAAAAAAGAAAATAATAAAAATATAGAAATAGACTGCCCCATCTTTCAGGTGTTATTTGAATTGATGAATTATGTGAGTAATAGCGGGGAGAGTTGAACGGGAAGGGAGGGGAAGGTTGTGAAGGAGTCATATAACCCTACACAAATAACCACTCTATTACTATGATAAAGGTTAAAGGTAGCAGGGATGGATTTCGGAGGGGGGATGTTTAATTTTTTATTGAACTATCATATTTCGCCCCCCTTAATTCGTATGTTAGTGTCCTATAGAGTTTCGCCCCCTCCCCCCGAATTCGTTATATTTTTGTCCTATGGAATTTCGCCCCTGGAAAAAATTTCTGGATCCGTCCCTGAAAGGTAGTACTAATTTTTTTGCTTAAATCACAGTTATCTAGTAGTCCAATGGGTTATAACTAATCCAGTTCTAGCCGTATGAGTCCATTATGACTAATCTATATTAGGCGTCGAACGACCTCAACCAATCAATATACTTTGATCTATTACTATAAAAAAAATTCTTTTTTAAAATCATATTTTTTCACATTCTCCAAAATTTTCAAATTACTTTAAATATTTTTATTAAATTTATCTTAAATATTTTGAATTTCTATATTTTAATTATTTTCTTAATTGATATATTTTTCAAAAATTTTCTTATTTTTGGAATTATTTTAAAATATTTTTGAATTTTCAATTTACTAAAATTTTTAAAATTTTATAATTTTTCAGAATTTTCTAAATTTCTTCTATTTTTTAAAATTTTATGAATTTTTAAAAAAAATTTCTTATTTTTTGAAATTAAAATTTTTAATTTTATATTATTTTTCTCATTTTAAAATTTTGTTAAATTTTTGAATGCCACATCAGCAAAGCCTCCATATGGCAATTTTCAGTATCACCACATGTCTAATCGTTCCACATAGGCTACCACGTAGGCAATTTTAATGGCGTTATAACAGAAAAATCTACTGGTGACAAAAATGGGGATAACGGAGCAAACGCTATGATTTTCTAGGTTATTAACAAAGTAAATGACAATATAGGGAATTTTCGGAAACCACGTGATTTTTTAGACTATTTACCCTTTTTAGGATTTTAAGGTATTTTTAGTATATTTAAATTTTTTAGGAATTTTTTGCATAATTCTAAAATAAATTTGATTTATTATTTTTTGTTAATTTAAATAAAAAGTTAACTATGGTCAGGCATAAACTCTCTACAAGCTTGGTCGTAAATATATAGTTAGGTAAAATAAATGCAATCACAAACAAGTGCTTAAATGTTATATAATTATATCATAAGAATTAGAGGTTTAAGTATAAAATCACTAACCCGAAAAAATCAGCCGAGTCCAACAAAAAAAATTAGTTTTAGGGGACCTGTATAAACTTGGCTGGTTTTTTGAGGTAAAGAAAAACCATCGCGTGAAAGCAGGCCATAGACCCGAAAAAACCGGCAGAGCTCGATACCAACGAAAATCAAACAAATATAAATATTATAACAAATAATTCATCATATCATTGATTTTGATCATAAAAAAAATATCTTTAGTGTTTTAGACATGAATTTTAAATCATATTTATACTATCTATCTTATTAACACACCAACAAAATTTATAATTGGCAGTTTTTATTTATTATAATAAATTTTAATTTATAATTTTTGTATTTAGATATATTTTTATTAAAATTGGAGCCCAAAAAATCACAATGATTGGTTTTTCATTCCCTATATCGTTTTTGTGCTTGAAAAAATCGGCCCGAGAAAATTCGAGCCCCAACCATTTGTACAAAAAATCACTCAACCTAACCATTGTTGACCCTAGTAAGAGTATTATCGTCTTCATCATTAGGGACAGATCTAGAAAATGGGGGGAGGGGGGGTGAAACTCTATAGGAAAGTGACACGAAGAATTCAAGAGATGCAAAACTCTATAGGAAAGTAACATGAATAATCTAGGGGGGCGAGAGTTATATATAATTCAATAAAAATTGGAAAAAATCAAGTAAAATTTACATAGAGTCTTATGGAGTTTCTCGAGCTCATGGGGGGGATTGCCCCCGCACCTCCCCTAAATCCGTCCCTGTTCATCAACTTCATGGATCCAATTGTTGATAATATCTTGAGTGCATTGGTCTGCTTGATTCCAATCCCCTAAATCCTCAAGAGTCCTTTTTGATAAATCAAACACATGTGAGACACAGTTGACACATGTTTGAATATGAATCCCGAGCCATAGCTGCTAACATGAGATAGCTAGTAGACTGCTCCTTCCACCAATGGCCAGTGCATCTCTTAGCTGCTGCAATACTTAAGATTTCAAGTTTATTGTAGAGAGGATGACTATCATCACTGTCGAACTCTATTGATTCAGTATCCAAGAAAGGTTGATTTTCATTGTAGCTGACACATTGACGATGTTGCCAGTGGATCTTGAGCTCCCCTCTATCCTTCTCTAGGTTATGTGCTATGAGTAGTACAAGCTAAGGTTCTCTGCAAAATAATTTTCAATTCTCTCTTATAATTAAAAGT
Source organism: Lagerstroemia fauriei (assembly GCA_025802135.1). Classification (NCBI taxonomy): domain Eukaryota; kingdom Viridiplantae; phylum Streptophyta; class Magnoliopsida; order Myrtales; family Lythraceae; genus Lagerstroemia; species Lagerstroemia fauriei. The sequence goes on along the minus strand of JAOYND010089252.1, from coordinate 269 downwards.
TCAGTATCAATTCTCTCTATTGATTCAACACATGTTTGATCAAAAATTAGATTTGCCATATTGTGTGAAATCATTTTTTATATCTCTGAAAGTGATGGGATAATGTGATACGTGGTCTGGTAGTAAGATCCTAGAGATGGTTTTGTTGTACTTTAGAAATAGGTAAAAAAAAAATTCAGCAAATAATTCCACTTGCTCAGAGCCATAATTGATTGATTAGTTGATTTATTTGCAATTGTGTGATCTCTACTTTCTCCAATTGCTCTCTT
>JAOYND010089143.1:0-10851 GCA_025802135.1 Lagerstroemia fauriei | reverse complement strand
AGCAAACTGTAACAATTTTGAAAGAAAATGTACTAAACTGTAACAATTTTGAAAGAAAATGTACTAAACTGTAACAATTTTGAAAGAAAATATACTAAACTGTAACAAAAAAAGGAAATGTACCATTATGAAACATTGATAAAGGAAATGTACCAAATTGTAACGAAAAAAGTAAATACACCATTATGAAATATATTGTAAAGGAAATGTACCATTAGTGCAATTTTCCCAAAATAAAAAAATGACAAGATTTACAGTACTAGCCAATGACATGGAGGGCTGTGGTTTCCCATTGAAACTCTGTTTTATATTAAGGTATAGATTAGTGTTGTGCTAAAAGATATTTGAATAGAAAACCGTTAAATAAAGTAAAAATTTAGTAGTTGGCTTGAAGTAAGCGATGCACATATACTTATTTTCATTCAGTAAATGGATATTAAATCTCACATATAATCTCATGTTCCATGATCCAACAAATTCTCAATTAATTGAGCTTTTATAACATCCATGCTCATCTTGTTCAATTTTTGATATATTTCCTTTCACAGTTAAATAAGTTATTTAAAAGAGAAATGGTGGCTACCAAAAATTAAATAATTGTTTGTATTTTTTTGATATACTAGAGCCAAGGCCATGCTATGCCGTGGTAACGATGATGGAATCGAAAAATTTATCCAACAGATAATACTCGATAAAATAATAAATGATAAGTTGAAAGAGGTTAAATAAGATAATCTGGTTAAAAAATAGATAAACAAACAAAATTCATATTGCATTTTGTTAATTTTGAGAGAGCTGCAAAGGTCAAATATCGAATATGAGCTTCTTAGTTATAAATTTTTAATTTAAACTATGTAAGCCTTAATAAAAAGATAAGTGCATATGCGCATACGATGCTCTTTAAACTCGTCAAATTGAGCAAGAAAGGAATTTGGATTCCATACATCTATTTACAGATAATTATAAAATTATCATATTAATATATCCAGTCAAAGAAAAATTTATAATTAATAATATACAAAATGGCCAGATTGATACTGCAATCATTTTATAATATATATATATTTTTATGAAACTATACTCTTTTTTAGATGTTATATTCTCTTATCTAAAAATAATAAAAGAATATTGAAAATTTAGTTAAAATTATACAACACCTTAAAATTTTATATTCTTCTTTCATTTCTTATATATATTGAAAATTTAGTTAAAATAACTAAATTTTTTGAACCATTATCTTCAACCAGCCCAGCCGAGAGAGAGAGGCAGGACTTAAAAATGAAAGGCAAACTGCCTTTGAAGCAAATCGAACTTGAAGCTCTAGGCATGAGGAGCAACCCATCGAGCCAATAGCTGTTACTATTGTTAACGCTAGATACAAAAGTATATATAATACATAAAAGGTGGACATAGTATCAGCTTATGATGAAACTACTTGCGATTTAATATATAGTAATAGATTTATATATATATGTATATATGTATAATAGATGTGGTATGTCAGGATCGTATGTCATCAGCATATGATATGTAATAATGCACAGCAAGTCAATAAAAGTTTTTTTGCTAATGATACAAACCATATAAATAATGTGTAGAAATTCATACTGAATAAGTTATTGCAAATTGTTTGTATGACATATTTTAATTAAAGGAACCGCGACCCTTACTTTAATCAATAATTATCTTAGCGATAGTTGTAATGGAAAATTTTGATAAATTCCAATAACTTTTTAATGAATAACAAGTTAAACTCTCTGGTTGCTTTTTTTTTTTGTCTTTCCTTGTCTGTACCTATGATGACTAGGTCATATACCAACTTGCAACTTTCAACCCTTTAATTGTTCTTGGTTTAAGTTCTTTATTAGTTCACATATGTCCTAACGAACGAACAAGATATATATTAAACCATAATTAAATTTGAAATTAATAATAAATATAGTCACAAGGGCTAAAAACTAAATTTAAAATATCTCGAATAATTCACACGAAATAAGTAAATATGCAAAGCACGTGTGCGACTGTTTATGGCATCACCGACGACTACATGCTCAAGACCTATACCTTAAACTAATGAGTAAGGAAAATAAAGTGATTAGTAGGAGTCGACTTCAGCACCTATCTAATGCTTTAACTATAAATAAATCAATATATTATTTTATTGGTAGTATGACTAGAAACTATAATTATATTTATGCTAACTCATATATTGTAAGGTACAATAAACTTTGGTAAATTAAGTACGGATAACTAAATAAATGAAATCAATTAAACTAAATGGAATGAACAATGAACAGACAACTCGATATAAAACAAGTCGTCTTAGCTCAGCTGGTAGAGCGCATGGCTTTTAACCATGTGGTCGCAGGTTTGATTCCACAGACGGTGCTTAATTAATGTATGTCATTTATAAATATATAAAATTACAAAGCCAATTGACCTGAATCTGGAAGATTGTATAAAAAATTATTTAATATTTAAAGTTGATATGAAATTCCAAATCTTCTACTCTAATAAATCGTCCTAAATTTATATATACTTCTCTAAAAGCTTTGAACTTTGACTTTTCGTATTATGACAACTTACTTATTAAGATGACCCAGATACATGCACATTATCATTACTACTGTTTCTAAATTTATACTTCTCCCACTTTCATACTCCTTTCTTCTATTACATTCATTTTCTTCACACTTTCCCTCTATCATTTCATTACCATTCAATTTTTCTTGAATTTATTGCTTATTCGAGTTAATATCTAACTCTATGTATGTTAATATATGAAAATGTTTGGAGGGTTTGTTGTCCTTTTCAAGTTTCCAAAACTACCCATTAACATGTAAAATTGAATTATTAATATGTATTAGATTAAGAAAAATGGGAATGTAATAATAAATTTACTAATATCTAACAAGCAAAATTTTCTCTATTATCACTTTCTTTCTTTTATTCCACACAATTGTTTTCAACTACATCTCTGCAATATTTACCATATATAAAATTACTCTTTTTTTCTAAATTTATTAATTAATTTCATATTTTTAGTTTAATAAAAATTACATATTCAAAACACTAATATAGTTAAAACATATATCATTTAACAATTACATATTCACTTTTTCATTAATTTCATAAATAATAAAGTCCATGCACAACATCGGTTGATGTCTAATAATCATCTAGTATCATATGTAGTTACAAAGTTCGATAAAATGATTTTAAATAAAATTTTACTTGAATTATTTTATATGATGCCACATTATATACATGTAACATACAACACTTTTTATTGAATAAACTAAGGGTCATCAGGTTCAGGTACCCTATACTTTTCATAATACTTGAACCCTAACCTAAATAAAATTGATTTCTAAATTTTGGATGTAGACCTTTTTTGTAGAATCTTGGAACCATACTATCTGTACTTGTAAGATACCACAAGTTTCAAGTACTTTATAAAAACCTACTTATTATTTTTTTAGTAACTCTATAATATAGATTATTTTGATATTTTTCTTATATTTAATAGTTATAAAATGAGAAAATGGTGGCGGGAGTCCTATATGTTTATTGTTTCTTACTAATGAGTTCTATATGTTTAAAAATGGTAAATTAAGTCCTATATGTTCCTTCTGTTATAAACGTTAGTCCATTTCGTTACCCGCCATTCATTCGAAATTGATATGGCATAGTGCCATTAGTTTAGTTTGATGTGTCAATTTTGAATGTTGATGTGGGCATTTTTTAATCATACTTATACTTAATGCTATTTTTATTTTCAAGTAGATGAAATTACTTCTTTACCCCCTCATTACTCATCAAATTTATGCCTCTTAACCATCCAAAACACAATCTTAAACCTCATCTTTGTCTAAAGGTCGACGCGAAACACCATTCTCATTCATGAGTTAGGGAGGATGGATAAATAACATGATTTGAAAATTTGATTAATAGTGAGAGGTAAAGGAGTAATTTCACCTACTTGAATGAAAAATAATTTAAGTACACGTAAGATTAAAAATGTCCATATTGCATTTAAAATTGACACATCGAATGAAATTAATGGCAACTATGCCACGTTAGCTTCAAATGAAAGGCGGATACCGGAATGGACTAATGTTTATAACGGAGGGAACATATAGAGCTTAATTTACCATTTTAAAACATACAGAACTTACTAGTAAGAAACGATAAATATATAGGACTCTCGTCATCATTTACTTGTTATAAAATAGTTGCATTCAAAGAATTTTTATGAATATTACTATTTGATCATAAACAAATATATATTGTAATTTTAAATATATTTACAGTATATTTAATTATTATTTGTCACTATTGATAAAAATTATTCATTTATTACTGATTTTAAGTTATATAACATTATTTAGACATGATAGACTCATCAAACATTCATAATTATTATGACAAATGAAGATTTATCGAGTTAAAAATATAATGGTTTAAATGGTTTGAGTAATGAAGTTTAAATGAGAAAATTACAAACGATTAAAATTAACTGCACGAATCAGTTTTGTAATAGGTTTCAGTTTTGGTTCCACGTACCTTGTATGCCGGAGTTGGAACCAAATGATTTCTTAATTTTTTTTATTTGAAATCTACCCTAATTTCACTGAGATTTTCCCATAACCTACCTAGGGTAAAGTTTTAGCTGTTATGGATCTATTCTTTAGCCCGTACATACCCCTAAAATAGATATTAACAAATTAATTTTCTTAAAAGATTAAAAGAATTCACTAACTAATCCACAGAGATTGCTCTTTACTGGATTGAATAGAAGTATCACTTTATTTTGTGTGAGTAAAATTACATCATTTAGTAAATATTAGGTTTTTCTTTTCCCCATTGATAACAAGTAGGATACACTAAGAAAGAGAGAGAGAGTTATAGCGGTGGTTCTATAAGTTTGTCACTTTTTAACATAAAGTCCTATAAGTTTGATTTTGACTCTTTCAGTCTTATAATGTTTGTTCTATTACACATATGAGTCCAAAATATTAGAAGCCGTTAATTGGACGCTGACGTGTACATGACAACACTGTTAAAAATATTATTTTTTATTCGAGAGAATTACGGTGGAGGTCCTCTAACTTTATTACTTTTTAATATTGAGTTCTATAAGTTTAACTTTGGTTCGTTCAATCTTATAATGTCTATTATTATTTTAGTGAGTCCAAAACATTGCATCTCGTTAACTGAGCACTACTATAGGTACAACATTGTTAAAAATATTATTTTTTATTCTTAAAACTATGCAATTACTCTTTTACTCTTTACTATTTATCAAATATTTTAAAATATAATATTTAGTTTAAAATAATTTTTGTTAGGATTTTTAATTTTGAGAGCTTTCGTGCACCAGGCTTGCACTGAGGCCACTGGTGGCCTTCCGTCGGAGGAGTTGTACCTACAGAATTTTATGAATAAGGACAGACGCGGTAAAAATCTCCCAAAGGGCTCCCAAAATAAAAATTCAAATTCAAATCAAAATTATTTTTAAGTTAACTCAAATATTTTTATAAATGTATTATTTATTCTTCATTTTTAGTTTACTGAAAATTCACATAATTCAAAATTAGTTGTCATTATAATTTTATTTAATTATTTATTACATATTCAGTTTTTATAATAAATTCCGTAATATGACGAGTCAATTCTAGTCTCTATATAATCAAGCTCTGAGCACCCCTCACCGCCACCATTTTCCACTCTCGGAGCTCACGGTTGACTCGGCAGCATAATAAACTCCCCCAGCCCAAAAAGCTTGGAAGGAAAAAGGTAAATCCCCTTTTAATTCGTGTGGTGTTATTTATTGATCTTTGAGGTTCCTTCAAAATGTTGATTTCGAGAAATTCTTATGTGATTCTATTTCGTCACATGGCGTGAGGAAGTATCAATTAGAATTTGACAAACGAGTAAATTAGTATTAATCACCCGAGTAGTTACCATAATTAATACTAATCAAAGTAATTTGATTGGTTCTTCTTCACCGCGTCATTGTGAGGTAGAATCACCTAAGATTTTTTTGTTGATTTCTATTCCAAATGTTTTATGATATTTATTACATCTGAGGTTTTATAAATTTACTATTTTTTGACATTAAGTCTTACAAGTTTAATTTTGGCACATTCAATTGTATAACATCTCCTCCATTGCTTATGTAATTCCAAAACGTAACGGGTCATTAGCTGGGAGCTGAGGTGAATGTAACGCCGTTAGAAATATTATTTTTTATTCGAGAGAATTATACCGGAAGTCCTATAAGTTCATCATTTTGTGACAACAAGTCCTATAAATTTAATTTTAGCTCATTTAGTCATATAACATCCATTTCATTATTTATTTAAGTCCAAAACGTTGTGTGCTATTAATTGGGCACTAGCATAGAAATAACGCTATCATAAATTTTATTTTTTTCAAGGTTGTACAATTACTTTTTACCCCTTACTATTTATCAAATTTTTAAAAGCGTATCATTGTAAAAATTTGATTAGTGAGAGAGTAAGAAAGATAGCCTGTCAAAGTTGGGACCGCGAAAACCAACGGGAGCTCCGGTTTTTGTTTTTGTTTTTATTTTTATTTTCAACCTTGCATATCTTATTCATGGTAGGAATATTTTTTTATACTATTTAATATTCATAATCTAATGGATTCCGATTAATTTAAATTTAAACTGGGTCAACTCACTAAGAGGTTGAGTTATTCCAATCATGACTTTTTTTCGTTCACAAAATTTGAATTAGAAATCTTATTTAAATGAAATAGATGTCAAATTATTTCAACTATGCAGTGTCCAAATATGCTACGAACATTTTGAAGAATTGTCTACTCATTTGGGTAGGATATGATTGAAGATTTATAACCAACATAACATGACATACTTAAAATCACAAGACACGAACTACTGTGGAGAAATTGAAAAAAAAAGAAGAGAAAATGGCATCGGGAGTCCTATATATTTTTCGATTCTTACAAGTGAGTCCTAAATATTTCAAAGTGTTAAATCAAGTCCTATATGTTGTCCGTGTTACAATATAGAATCCTTTTCGTCATTTACCGTTACTTTAAGCTGACGTATATCAGCGCCACGTCAGCTTAAAGTAACGGTAAGTGGTGGAAATGACTCGATATTGTAACGCGGATAACATATAGGACTTGATTTAACACTTTGAAATATTTAGGACTCACTTGCAAGAATCGACAAATATATATTACTCCCGGTGTCGTTATAAAAAAAATTGTGTACTGTAGTGATTGTGTTATACGTAACAGGTGTATAGCTCTCTTGTTGGAGAAAGTATTGAATGTAACGTGTGTATCACATGCTGGAATAATATTGTAAATCAGTATAATTCAGTTATTTATATTTTTATTTTGCTTTTAGGATTTTATTAAAGAATCTCAAAATGAATGAAATTTTTTTGTTTGTGATACCACGTTAGCATTGTCACATATTGCACCTGTTACACACAATAGTCTCTCCTCTCGTAGAACAGGATCAACTGATATTATGAAAAATAATTGTTCCATAATGTGAAAGAAAATGGGCATGTTGGAATCGGGTTTATCCATATTTCATGAGCTTTTTTTTATGTGATGAGCACTTGGTCATCCCGCTACACTATGTTCGTACTTTTTTATAATTGTGAACATATCAGACAAATCAAACGGCCAACGCTCAGTACTAGTTTTGTTAGTGTAGCATAACCAAAGGTTTAGTGTAGTTCAAGAAGTTGGTTTTCTCCAATCCCAAATTCAAAGAGCACACTTACAACAGATATAGTTTTGACATCCGTAGGAGGGATTTGAACTTGAATCCTTAAATTCACCAAACCACACATATGAATAAGGTTTAAACCGCTATTTATCATCTTAAACTTTTAAATGAATACGAGTGCAATATCTTATATGCGAGAATTTCTTAGATGATTCTACCTCGTCGCGTGATATGAGAAAACACCGATCAAACTGTAACAAACGAGTAAATTAGTATTAAACACCTGAACAGTTGTCATAAATATTATTAATCAGAGCAATTTAACATATTAAAACTTCGCTAACCTGGTAACCTCTTACAACCCAGTAGTATTATTCTAGTTGGCAACCCTTACGGTGTAAACTTAGATGGCAAATATACGTATTATTATTTATCATCATTCTGTTATATGAACATTAAACCATTTAAGCTAAAAATCACAAAATTTACAGTATTTGATATATGATCTCTACAAATGAAACATTTACGTGGCTTTCACTTACCATACGCCTTAACTGATCTTGAGCCGCGTATTTTTCTTCCGATCTCGGGCGAGGGTAACAAACTACTATGAGGTAAAACTGCTTTAATATCATGTTCAATTTCCAACTGAACCTATAAAATATTGACTCATTTCCACCTAAAAGTCTAAACTGTTAGATGATGGTACCCAATTATTTTATAAATCAGGATCTCTTTTATGATTTTTATAATGTATAATTTTATTCTCAACATTTACTTTACCAGTCATGCTCTTTTTCTGCGTACTTTACAATGATTTGGTCCAGAGTAGAATATAAGACAGAGTGAATAAAGGAATATGAAAAGTCCTACCAGTAAAAACTGAATCTTAATCCTCTCGATCCGGTTAACGGCGGCACTGTTGCGTCGGACCATCTTTCTTCAAAGTTAATAACACCTCACAATAATGAAATTGAACTGAGAATAATAACACACTTCCATCAGTTAAACAAAGCTGAAGGCCCCTTCACCTTCACTCTCACCCCAATTCTTCTATAAATTTCCCATTATCCTCAACTCTGGACCGTGCATTGTCCAAATCATTAAAGATTTTCTGCTTTGTGCTTCAAACTAATGAACACGGCCATGGAATCTCAGCCTCTACTTCTCCTGTTCATCTTCACCACACTATCCATGGCAATCCTCACGACACCTGCCTTAGCCGGGTTGGAACCCGAGCCCGTTAAACTAGAGGAGGATCGGTTGCCATCGTCATTTCACCGACCTCCTGTTGACATGCTAGGGCTTCGTCTATTGTCTGGGACGGAATGCTGGACCGGCCTGAAGGGAATCAAAGGCTGCATATGGCAGATTTACGATTTCCTCTTCACCGGGAACCCGAACCGGATCGGGAAGGAGTGTTGCTACGCCTTCGAGGCCATCAGGGAGGACTGCTGGCCGAAGATGTTCCCGTTACAGCCGTCCTATGGCCCTTCGATCAAGACCCAATGTGACACGATCATAGGGAATTAATATGCTTTAGAAAGCTTTACCCTCGGCTGCTTGTATCTGTTGTTTTGCTAATATTTCCGTTGTCCTTTGCAATAAATTTTCATGGATGTCACTTTTCTTTAGAAAAATGCTAATTTCTCTTTTTTTTTTAAAATGAGTTTATTTCCTCCATATCCATGAATATTTCACAAATTCATGTCATGTTAGTTTATATGCAACCAGGTATGATTAACCCCACCAAATAAAATGGGAATCGAACCGGCTTCTTAAACTACTTATAAAGCGTATGCAAATGTTGTTCATGCCATCTAATCCTTGTGATTGTTAATTTTCCTTTATATTCATTTGTTTCCCGACAGTAAAACAAGGCTCATGGACCTCGACGGGTCGGAGAGTGAAAGGATTAAAGAGGTAGAGAGAGTCCGATGATAAGAATTAACCTAAAATCTATCAATTCCGAATCAAGATTAATACTATTACACTTCATCTCAGTTCTCTTTCACATTTAATCTTTTACCATAATCTTTTATATTCATCCAAAGGAGAAATGGGTAGTTTGATCTCTTTTTCTATCTTTAAAACTACCCCTCATCCTAATACAATTATACGATAGTTCTAATTCCTTTATTGTCATTTCAATTATTTCAAAAAAGTTACTTCATCAACTATTCTTTTTTTCTCGACGACCTTTTTATTCTGAAATTATGTATGGATTTTTTACAGCCGCTATTATCTAAAGCTATTCATTGACGGGATGTCATTTTACAATCGTAGATTTTTTTTTGCTAAATAATTGCATTCATATTATTGAAGAAGATAGTGTTTACAACACAAAAATGGGCATCTCATCCAAAATACATAACCCATCTATTCTAGCCTGTATACCAAACTTTGAAAGGTGATGAGCCACCTCATTATCCCATCTACTTGTCCAGTAGATTTTGTGCATAATAAAGGATGAGAGTAGTTCATGGACATTCAAACACAGTGTCTTAATATCCCATGGAGCTAAATTAATGTCTTGAAGGGACTGAACCAAAATCAAAGAGTCGCTCAGTCTATGGGAATAGGGGCAGGCCAATTGATTTATTTAATTTGCATATAATAATGTTTTTCTTATTTCTAATTGTATTTAACATTCATCGAGTGTAACACGAATCATTCACTAATCTATTTTATCTTACAAGGAAGACGTATATAGTTATTTATCCATTGCCCATCAGCATAATGTTTTCTTACTGTTTTTTATTTTTAGAAAACTGACCTAAGCCGAATAAAAAAATAATTTTAAAAAATACGAAACAGATATATCTGGAACAAAGAGGCTATGAATGCCATCCAGGGGAGAGTGGAAAGTACGAAGGTATCCGCGATTTTTGAGTTAACCAACTTGCAAACAGTTGCCTTCTCTGCTTATATGGCGAAGTCGGGGTAACCTTCTCTGTGTCTTGCGAGGCTTCGTGAAATATGGAGAATGGAAAATGAAAAATTCTTCAAAAAAATTATTTTTATTTGATGAAAATAGCAAAATACATGATATCTCGGCTATCAGTACAATACAGGCTAGCTGTTAGTCCTAGTAGATACAGCCAAAAATCGTA
>JAOYND010088930.1:0-10856 GCA_025802135.1 Lagerstroemia fauriei | reverse complement strand
TCTCTCTCTCTCTCTCTCTCTCTCTCTCTCTCTCTCTCTCTCTCTCTCTCTCTCTCTCTCTCTCTCTCTCTCTCTCGGTGCAACCCGGGACTTGATAATTGATTATTGACTGTTGTCCTACTGAAGTAGTAGAGGAGCAATCTTTCCTATGGTTTTGTGATTTGTACTTCTATGTCTTTATTTATATTGGATTGACTTTTAATATATGTATGATTGTTTCAGAAGGATATAAAATCTTGCCAATTAATTTAAAGGTTCGGATGTATTGGACATGAATACATATATTATTACTTTTATTTTTAGTCAATTTTACTTTGATTAGTGGTTGACTATAGTTGGAATTCATGAGTTGTTAGTTTAATAATGTTGTTTTCAGTGTGTGACATTACTGTGACCTATTTATTTCCTATCGAAATGTTTGACATTATCGAGATCTATTTATTAGTTTACTTGTTAATGGTCTCAGTTTTTGAAATAACCGAGACATATTGATACGACCAGGACCGACTTTGAATATATTGATAACCTGTTTGAAGGGACTAATTACATTAGAGTTCAAACGGAGAGCGATTATTTCTCTTTTCTTAGGGATAGGTAAAGTCAAATAAAATAGCATTTAAATATAAAGTGATGTTCTGATAATTTTTCCATACGCCATTTTATAAATATGTTTTGGTGCAATATAAAAAGGTGCTCGTACAATTAACTACAGATATAAAAAAATAATTTAGCAAATCGAAGTTATGTTATTCCATTGACTTGTTATAAATACATTCTAATATCATATAAATAGGTCCCTATTATTGTCCATATTTCTAAATACATGCTTTAAACTTGCTTAAATAAACCTCAATATTATAGATACGTTCCAATACTTTATAAATAAGTAATGGTGATTGTTCAGATTTACAAACATGTCATGAACTTAAATAAGTTATGATTCGTTATAAATAGGTTCCGATACTGTATAATAGATCCCGATTGTTTTTTGTATTCCTAAATACATCATAAACTTAAATAATTCCCATTATAAATGAGTTCTAATACTTTATAAATAGCCCTCGATAATTGTCCAAATTACCAAACAAGTGCCATTACTTAAACAGGTCCCGGTAGGGCCGGTGCGTTATAATTAGGTCGACTTAGTTGTTCACATTCCCAAACACATTCAATGAACTTTAATGGGTCTCGTTTACTTTACAAATAGGTCTTGATATTTTTTTTATTATAACATCAATGATGTGTTCTTTCCGTCTAGGTAGTTGCATAATTTACTGATATTCACTTAGTATTCTTCGAAAACCTAAGGACAAAAATTGATTTTTACTTCACTATGTTAAATGAGTTAGGTTGCAATCGTTCATAAATAAGTCCTGGTAGTAGCTGCCAACGTCCAAATACAACAAAAATCTCAAAACCCTAACAATGTCAGATCCCTCAAAATTTCAAAACCATAAAAAATTCAAACAGTTGATTTTGTTCCGAACCCAACTTCGAAACTCAACCAACGGATTCCACACTCTCCGCCTCCATTCCCCCATGTTAGAGGCTAATCGAATCTTCTTTAGGGTAAGACTCAGATGGGGGAGAGCTCCAGCACCAACTAGGTTTCTTGTGGTGCCCTCAAGCGAAGTTGCCCAAGTCAGTATTAGAATCCGTGAGTAAGAAGTTAGGTTAGGTTTCTAGGACCGAGGTGCTGCAGATGGAGAAGAGAATGCTGTGGTAAAAGGAGAGGAGGTAGGGCACCAGGGAGCATAGATTGAAGATAAAAATGGAGATGAGGAAGAGAGGAGGGAGATTTTGACAACATACATAAGATGAGAGAGATCATATCTTGATTTTGAAAAGAGAAATAAGGTTTTCTAGAACAAGTTAGGGGTAAAAGGGGTATTTGACATAACTTGGTGCTATGTTTTTAACTGAGTAGAAATTGGTGTTTTTAGAGTAAGGTGGATGAGGAATTGTTCCATATTTTCCGATTAACAACTAATCCAAATCTAGTTCACCTCTTAGGCAAGAAATAATAGTATAAAAAATTTGGTTAATATTATAATATAGTATAAAATCTTCAACAATATTATAAAATGGTATAAAAACTTTGAAAAGTTGACTCCAAAGGTGGATACTGTTAATTAACTGTTAACGTCACTAGCAATTATTGAAGTGACTCCTACGTGACTATTGACTTGGAAAATTGAATGACATGACATTAAAAACCTTGGAAAAAGCACCAGTGGTACAAAAAAATTAGTTATATTATAATATGGTACAAAATCTTCGAATCTTTATTATTGTTACCTTTTGTTGGAAAAAACTCGTGCCCAATTGTCTCCATTTTCCCTCCTATTCCTTCATTTTTCCCTCTTTATTTCATTTTGGCACTTCACTTTTAGGGTGCATAAACCATACTCTCTAGCCATGATCATCACCAATCGACTTTGCAGTAGTCTTAGTTATCTCAACATGCCTTAGAGAGTTGGGAAATTGGGACCTTCATGGTTACTACTGATAGAGGCCAAATGATCTTAGATGAGGGAGATGGATTTCCTTCCTTAGATGGTAAGCTAACATCCTCTCAACACTTGATATAAGTTAAAAATTATTGTATTTAGTCTATTGGGTGACATGAACTAAGCATTGAATATTATTTTTGTGGTTAGGGCTTAAGAGTTACAATTTCTAATTTTAGATAGTTTTTTCTTGGATTGGATTTATGACTTTACAGTCATATGCATTTTACAAATTATCGAAAGTAAGTCACTGATGATAGTTATTCCAATGATGATTTTGGTAGCCTTGATCTGGAATATCATTTCAATAATAGTGACAATGATAATAGTGATGATGTGTCAGTGAACGTTTTGGTATTACCAACAAAATATAACAATAGCAAAGATTTGACGATTTTGCACCATTCTTGTAATGTTTTGAAAATTTTCACTATAATAAACATTAGCAAACTTTTTGTACCATTGGCACTTTTTTCTCTGAAAGTATTATTATCATGTGATTCATTTTTTTGAATTAGGAGTCACATTAACAATTGCTAACAACAATAACATATTAACAATTTATGCCATTGTTGTCAAATTTTCAAAAATTTTATACTATTTTGTAATATTTGGAAGATTTTGTATAGTATTGTAATATTAGGAATAATTGCCCATGCGGTACAAAATATTTACTAAATATAACATTTTAGCACAAAAGTAAAAAAAGTATAACATTTGACTACAAAAACTTTTAAAAATGTGACACTTTACTACATTCCAACACTTTTTCGCTAACACCGGTAGCATTTTCTAGGTGGCATGTTTACATGTCAAAAACTAATGACATGGAGCGTTTACGAGGATAAATTAATGATGTGGCACCAAGTAAAATATTTCTTGAATAAAAAGCTAAAAGAAAAAGAATTTTTTTAAAAAAATAAGGGGAGGGGCTGGTCGGTAGCCCCTACCAACTCCCTTTTTTAAAAAAAAAGTTTGGAAGGAGAGAGAGGGAGGCGTCGGAGGGGGAGGGGGCTGGCGGAGGGACCCACTACCAGTCTTCCCTCCTCTCTCTTCTTCAAAACTGCAAATCTAAAAAAATGGAAAAATTACAGTAGAAGTCCTATAACTTTTACTATTTTTGGCAACTGAGTCCTATAAGTTTGAAAATGGCTAAATGAGTCATATAACATCAGTTTCGTAATATACTTGAGTCCGAACCGTTATCCTCCATTAGTGTTTGGCTGACATGTGATTAACACTGCCCATTCTGCACATGTGGCACACTCGTGTGGTAATTTAATCTGACACATATGTTGTTGACGTGGCGAGGTAGTACAATTACTTCTTTACCCTTTACTATTCATCAAAATTTTAAAATGTGCCAAACATACTACAAAATTAAATTAATTAAAACATTTAAAAATAAAAGAAATTGATACTGCAGATCTGAAGCATCCTTGCTGATCTGGAGGCCGTTTCGAGTCACAAGAGGAGCATAGAAACTTTGGAGGACTATGGTTAAGCCGAAATGAAAAAGTGGAAAATGGTTCTCAAAGCGGTGCTTTTGATCGAGCGGTTGCTAGACGTGCAGGAGGGGACAGCGTGCAGTCGGAAGAAGAATCATCTCATATTAGGTGATAGCAGTGATGAGTTGGCCCCGCAGCTGCAAATATCATTCGATCCCAAGGGACAATCCTAAGGTCTTTGAACCATAGTTTTGTAGCTCTCAAAGTTGGGTGCCTCTTGCCGCTGCCGTTGAATAACAGCAGCTCCCTACCGCCATACTTCTCCAGAGCACAGAGCATCGTAGCTAGAATACAGGGACTCCTCACCGAGCAAATGTTGAAATGCCTCCGTCTCCACATATGTTCGCTGGTGGAGAAAGATCCTTGATCGGCGAGGAGTGCTTTTCTCGAGTCGTAGGGCAATGTACTGCAATGATTGTCGATTTTTGGTGTTTCCTTCTCCGACGATCCAAGGGACAACCGCTCTACGATCGAGAACACCATGGTTCGAATGGAGGACGGTTCCATCCTCCGATGTTTTCTTTTATTTTTAAATATTTTAATTTATTTAATTTTGTAGTATGTTTGATACATCTTGAAATTTTGACGAATAGTAAAGGGCAAAAAAGTAATTCTCCTCCCTCACCATGTCAGCAACTTATATGTCAGATTAAATTGCCACGCAAGCATGCCACATGTGCGGAATGGACAGTGTTAAGCAAACGTCAGCCAAACACTAACGGAGGATAACAGTTCGAACTCAAGTATGTTATGAAACTGACGTTATAGAACTCATTTAGTCATTTTCAAACTTACAGGACTAAATTACCAAAAATAGCAAAGTTATAGGATCTCTATTGTCATTTTCCCCTAAAAAAATGTTGGGCAGCTAGGGTTCCTCATGAGGAGGAGGAGGAGGAGTAGCACAATTGAGTTTTCATCTATCTTTTTGTTTCATTTAATATAGTTAATCGAGTTCACTCTAATGGTCTAGTGGTTTGAGAATTTAGAGTCTTCAAGGGTTTGAATCCTAGGGCAAGAATTCTATTTTTATTCATCAAATTAATAAAAAATCAAATTGGTAGTAAGGAGGATTCGAACCGACCACCTCCAAATAAAGACTATGAGAGCTAACCACTAGAGCAAGTGTAGTTACTTTGCCAAGAGATTATAATATCAAATACATGATCTGTCGCATTCACTCCTCTCCTTCTTTCTCATTCTCCCTCCTGTGAAACCCTAGCCGCCCACTTGATTTTTTTCTTCATATTTGCAGTTTTAAAGGAGAGAGAAGTGGAGAGACCGGTCAGTGCTCCCTACGCCAGCCACCTTCCCCTCCAGCGTCGGCGACCCCGCTAGAGTGGGAGGGGCCCGGAGGATGGAGCTCGACGGGTCACCTCTTTTCTCTCTCCTTCAAAACTTGAATAAAAAAAATAAAAGGGGAGTTCGGTAGGGGCTGCCGACCGGCCCTCTCCCCCTCGGGCGATAGTTTCGGATGTCGCTCGGTCTAGCGGGATGGTTGGAGGGCAGCCCCAGCGGCCTCCCCTTATTTTTTTAAAGAAATTTATTTTTCTATTTTTATTCAAGAATATTTTACTTGGTGTTACGTCATCAATTTATCCTAGTAAATGCTCCATGTCAATAGTTTTAGATATGTAGACAAGCCACCTAAGAAAATGCTAACAGCATTAGTAGAAAAGTGACGAAATGTACTAAGGTGTTACATTTTTGAAAGATTTTATAGTCAAATGTTGCATTTTTTAATTTTTATACCAAAATATTACATCGAATAAAGATTATGTACCATGGGGCAATTATCGTTGTAATAATAACCAAGTTTTTTGCAAGTTTGGTGCTTGCAATATCAATCTTGTCTTTAATTCCCATCAACCACTGATTTGGTTAATTAAAAGCAGCTTAAGTATCTATCTGGAGTCTATTAGAAAAAGGCAAATAAAAATCATATACTTTGCTTATTTTATTAGATCTACCAATTTTATCATTTTTTATGTAAAATTTAACTGTCCAACTTTTTCTATCATCTTCACGTGATAATGGAAGGACGTTTTATATAAAGTTGATTTAGTTATTCTACTACATATGCTAATGCTAATGCCTCAGATAGCATTAAATCAAATTTATTTCATAGTTATTGTGTTACTCTTAAGTGGAAAATTTAGATGATTCTACCTCACGATGACGTAGTGAAGAACAACCAATCAAATTACTTTGATTAGTATTAATTATGACAATTACTCCAGTGATTAACACTAATTTACTCGTTTATCACATTTTAATCAGTGATTCTTCACGCCACATGTTAAGGTAGGATCACGTAAGAATTTCTCGTCTTAAGTGCCTTATTTCATCTTCTCAACATGCAAGATATTTTCCTTTATTGAAAGACAATCAGATTTAAAGTGTAATTCTTCCTTTTTGAGAAAGAAGAAAAGTAAAAGAAAGGAAATTTCTGGAGCCCAACAAGCAGAGAGCAAATACAAAACCTTAACTCCTTTTTTGCCTAAGTGGAATTTCATCAGAGTTGAGATGTAAAATTAACTCGCTAGCCAGCCCTTTCCGAGAGATGGTCACTAATAAACCTAGTGTATACTCAGTAGGGGTGTTCGGGTCTAGGTACCCTATATTTTTTCATGATATACCCGGACCCTACCCTATATAAAACTGGTTCTTAATTTTTGGATCCGGACGCTATCCTGTTGAATTTTGGAACAGAATCCTAACATGTTTCGGGTACCCTTATGAAACATGTTTATTAATTATTTTTTACCTCTAAAATATCGATTACTTTAATATTTTTTTCATGATTATTATTATTTCATATAATTTGTTATCATAATAAAATATGTGTAATTTTAATTATATTTGTATTGTATTTAAGTTTTATTTATTACTGATTTTAAGTTGTAATGATACTTTATGCATAAAAAATTAACCAAATATGCAGAATTATTATGTCAAATGAAAGTTTACCGAGTTAGCAATACAATGATTTAAACGGTTCATGAGTTGAAGTTTAAACGATAAAGTTATTAACGATGAAAATTAACCCCATTAATAAGTTAACATGCTCCTATTCCAGGTACCATGTGTACTGGAACCAAAACCGGAACCGACCGGTTCTTTTATTTGTTACGCGGAACCTATCCCATTTTTATTGAGATGTACGTAGAACCTACCTAATATGGTAGGTTCCTACCGATTTCCGTTCTACCCTATACCCATGCACAACCCTAATACTCACTCCCAAAATCAAAACGTTACATAAAAATCATTTTAAGATAAATGACATGCTTTTGAATGTTTGTTGATGAGTAAGGGACAAATTAGTAATTGCATATATTTGTAAATAAAAAATAATATTTCTAATAATGTTGTGTACACATTAATGCCCAGTTAGTGACCTTAACTTTTGAACTTAGATAAGTAACTGAATCGACGTTATATGACTAAATGAGTCAAAGTTAAATTTTAGAATTAGATGTCAACAAGTGATAAATTTATAAGATCTCCGCCTTAATTCTTCCATTTTTATTACATTTTTTTTAGATTTCCCATCTCCACCCCCTTACACTTACCAGAAACCAACTCTTCCTGCTCGTGTATCTCACTATATGTCTCCCCTACAATCAATCCTCACCATACTTTTTAAAACTGGACCAAATATTAATCTATATTAATCTTGTTACGTGCACTAACAATCCTAACCGGACTGTTCTTCAGTCGGACATTTACTTTATCACCTCCCAATTGGACACATCCCTAACCCAACGGTTGTCCAAGCAACTGACCAACCATGGTCGATCTCATTCTCTTTATTTGCAACTCAAGAGGAGGATGTTAACTCGTCATGCCACATCAACTTTCGTACAGGTTAATCCTTATAAATACCTCATCATTGGGGTCCATGTATCTCATATGCAAGTCTTGCTGGGCTCTCAGCTCATTCTCTCCTTGATACTCTCCAATTGTCCCTTTCAGCCTTGTATTGATTTAAGTATCAAAGGGTCAGTTCAAATTAACACCTCTAAATTTAACTTCCTTCTAGGATTTCAGAGTCCCAACTAGCTACCTAGGAGTCCCAGAGCATTTAGTTCATCCTGAGAACCATGAATTAGTTTGATACCCAAAGGAAAGAAAGCCTAAAGACTCGATGAGTCCAACCAGAATGACCCATCATGTTAGTACTTACTAAATTTCTACATGATCCTATAAGAGTTTTGAGTTCGTTTCCACCTAAAAGTCTAAGCTCATAGGTGGTGATACTCAATTCTCTTATAAATTCAAGTTTCTTTTTCAACCTGGTCAATGTGGGATTCAAATCTCAATACCCGCCCTGACGTGGAAACGTGATCACACTTGACATGTGCCCTTAAATACCTGCCCTCACTAACTAACCTCGAGCCGGACATTTTTCTTTCGGTCTCGGGTAAGGTGAGAAAACCACCACGAGGCGTGATCTCGAGCCGAGCATTTTCTTATGGTCTCGGGCTATAGACCCATGAGTTCCACACTAGGGTTCAACAACTAACCACAAGCCGAGCATTTTTCTTCTGATCTTGGGCTTATGGGTCATGAGCTCCACGCTCGGACCTGACATGGTGTGAGTTCATGATTGACCCACTCTGATATCATATTAAAATTTCTACATGAGCCTACAAGAGTTTCGAGTTTATTTCCACTTAAAAGCCTAAGTTAATAGGTGTTGGTACCCAATTTTCTTATAAACTCAAGTTTCTTCTTCAACCTGGTCGATATTGGATTCAATTCTCAACATTACTCTCACTAACAGTCACAATACTGCTAAGACATTCATCGTAGCAACCCATAGAGAATGATCAAGGACCATGATCAAGGAGAATAAGAGAGACAACCAGGACCCGCTCGCCACTGGCCACCGACTCAGGTAGCGGCCCCCTCGATTTCCCTCTAATGCCCTTTGCCCGAAATGGATGACTCTCAAAACATTTTTACTTAGAAGTGAAAGTGGTTTTTATTTTTTGATTATTTTTCATTTAATTTTTTCAAAATAGTTAGGAAAGCTTGAGTCCGATTAATTAATAACGCAGCAAATAAAACATTTACTTTCTAGTGCAATCGAGATATGATCGAATAATAAAAGCAATAATTAAAACGGACACAAAAAATTTAATGTGGAAACCCCAATGTGAAGAAAAATCATGGCACCAGACTAAATCAACTTTTCACTATATCAATAGAGATTACATAGTTTTTGTTTAATAGAACAATCTTGGATTAACACTCAAATCAAGTGTCACTCCCTTAAATCACTACAATTTATTATCCAAGAAAACTGTTTCACTTACCTGACTGAGAATAGTACTTACAGACCTCTAAATCCGATCTTTACCGTTCAGAATTTAGCCCTATGAGTTATGAGACTGATGTCAAAATTTTGTCTCGACCGGGGTTCATTTTCCTCTCCGTTAGAGGTTTCATCTCGCATTGTGCATCCAGAAAAAATGCTCTGTTTTCCCCTGTTTTGCTGAACGAATTTTGTTGCTATTTTCCTTCGATCACACACTATTTTCTGTCGTTTCGCTGCTGCCCGCAGCCATCACTCGGTGCTGTGTGTTTTGGTCATCTCACCAGCAACCCTAATTGTTGCCTCTTTTATACTTTTCTTTGCGGATTAAAAAGTTCTCAAAGAAGATAATCTATTGGCCGCTCTTAAGCCATTAATTAAAATCCAAATGAACCAATTCGAATAATTGAACCCAAATCATCGTCCAAATTGGAGGGAAAACCCAACAAAAACTTCGTCAAGGAGTGAGCTTCTTTAGTTTAGACATTCCGCTAAAAGTAAAAGCCATTCTGCTATATGTAAAAGCCATTCAGCTAAAGTTGAAAGCTATCCAGCTATGGACTGCCTCTGCCTCCCAACTTGAAGTGGCCATATTTGTCAAAACCATAACTTCTTATGAGATTTGCAACCACTCGGAAAAATCTCATTCAAAGGAGTTCCAATTGTCTGGGGCATGTATGATTTGGCTCGCAATCTGAGGTTTCCTAATATGATGTTATTGTCGGCTAGGTCTTAATTGTAATTCAGTCCAAATCTCCTCCTAAGGCTTGGTTAACATTCTCCGGACCTTTGCGTAGTGATTTTTTTCTTATAAAATATTTTTAAACATTAATTATCAATTAAGCAGAGACAGATCTAAAAATCTTATTTAAAGGGAGTAAAACTCAATAGAAGAGGAAGATGACAAGTTCGATGGGTGAAATAATAATTTAATAAAAGTACAAAATCAAATAAAATTTATATAATAATTAGTGCATTTTCTCGAGTTTAGGATCGATCGTTCCCCAAATCCATCCCTTGGATTAGGTCTTACTAGGCCTGGGCCTGTTTTTTTAACATGCATCACCTCTCATTGCCTTTTCATCTATATCTATCCATATTATATATGCATTCATCTGGGAGCTCAGTATCTTTTTAATTTCCCAAACTGCCCATTGAAATTTAATTTTCAATATCTATTATATCAAGGAAAAAAATGAATGTGTGCGATGGTGTAAACTCACAAATATTTAACTACCAATACTTTTCTTCTATCAATTTTTCTCTTATTTTACATAAAATTTTCTCCAGCTACCATTTTCCCGGTTCTAATATATATATAATCACTCTATTTTTCCTAAATTTATTACTTGATTTCACATTTATTTATCTAAAGATTGCATATTCTGAACACGAATTATAAATAAAATTTTATTAAATCATTTACATATGTAGTCCAGATAAGTATCTAGTCATTTTATACGAGACCGAATAAGATAAGAAAGTCACTTCTTCAGTCCTACTTTTTGACTCACG
>JAOYND010088822.1:0-10858 GCA_025802135.1 Lagerstroemia fauriei | reverse complement strand
TAGCCGATCATCATCAAGTTATAACATACGATCATCGAATTGAAGTACAAGAAACCAAAATGAAGGAAAAGGAACAAGGGAAGAAAGAATCTCAAACACGGACGATCGGCAAAAAATGGCTTTCTACGCCGACGATGCCATATACTGTTATCGCGTCATGCCTTTTGACCTCAAGAATGCCGGAGCCACGTATCAACGCCTGGTCAATAGGCTGTTCGCGGCCCAACTGGGGGCAACCATGGAAGCTTATGTGGACGACATGATCGTCTAATCAGAAAAGGCAACCGCGCATGCCTCTGACCTACGGATGGCGTTCGAGGTGATGAGGAGGCACAACCTCCTGCTTAATCCTGAGAAGTGCGCCTTTGGAGTACGGTCTGGAAAAATTCCTAGGCTTCATGCTTTCGAACCGAGGGATTGAGATGAATCCGAAAAAATCAAGGCCATCGAGGACATGAGGCCCCCGACAAATATCAAGGAAATGCAACGCCTCACGGGCCGCTTGGCAGCGCTTTCACGGTTTCTGTCAAAAGCTGGAGACAAGTGCTTCCCCTTTTTCCAACGAATCAAAGCGGGTAAAGACTTCGCATGGACAGAGGACTGCGAAGAGTCATTCGCCCGACTTAAAGAATACCTGAGCTCTCCCCCCTGCCTGGCCACACCACTAATGGGAGAGACACTGAAATTATACTTGGGCGTCAGCGAGGTGGCGCTGAGCTCCGTCCTAGTGGTGGAAAGAGGAAACTTACAGCGCCCAGTCTACTACGTCAACAAGGTGATGCTCCCAGCAGAGCGACCCTACATGGCCATAGAGAAACTTACCCTGGCGATAGTTTCGGCGGCGCGAAAACTCAGGCCCTATTTCCATGTGCACACCATCACCGTTAGAACTGACCAACCAATGAGGCAGGTCCTACGAAAGCCGGAGCTGTCCGGGAGGATGGTCAAATGGGCAATCGAACTAAACGAGTTCGATGTCCACTATGAGCCAAGGGGCGCCATAAAGGCACAGGCGCTAGCGGATTTCTTGGCAGAAAACACCGGGCCTACCACCTGCTCGACTGAGCCTCCCCAAGGTGTTTGGGAAGTGATCACAGACGGGTCATCTAGAGCGGGCTCCGCTGGTGCAGGATGCGTCATCATTCCCCCAGGTGGCCCACCTCTCACCTACAGCCTTGTGCTCTCCTTCCCGGCCACAAATAATGAGGCGGAGTACGAGGCCCTCATCACAGGACTCCTAATCGCTAGAGGCACTGGGGCTTGAAGGATCCTCGCCAAATGCGACTCCCAACTGGTCGTCAACTAGCTGAATGGAAGATATGAGGCAAAGGAGGAAAGCATGAAGAGGTACCTGGGAAGGGCCAAAGAGATAATGCGCCACTTTGATTCGGCAGAGATCGTTCAAATACCAAGGGAGGTTAACAGCCTAGCAGACCTGCTCAGCAAGGCCGCTTCGGGTCAGACTTACTCCTCTCTGTGCTTCATTGAACAGCGATGCGTCTCTGAAGCATACACTCCCAAGGAAGTACTTTGTACGAGAAATGGGGAGAGTTGGATGACCCCTATCATCTGTTACCTCGAAGGGGATCACCTGCCCGCTGAACCCACCGACGCCAGGCGCATTAAGTCACAAGCCTGCCGATATACCCTACTCAATGGGGTCCTCTACCGACGTAGCGCTTCCCAACCCCTCCTGCGATGCCTTGATTCCGATGAAGCAAATTACGTGCTCAGAGAAATTCATGAAGGAATCGCGGGGAGCCACCAGGGAGCAAAGGCAATCGCATGATTAGCCCTCCGGCAGGGCTACTATTGGCCCACTATGATGGAAGACGCTCGAGCCCTCGTACGAGCCTGCTCCTCCTGCCAAGTGTTCGAGCGCAATCCTACCCCGCCCACGGAGCTATCATCCATGATCTCCCCCCTGGCCATTCGCACAATGGGGGGTGGACATACTGGGGCCTTTTCCTACTGCTCCGACTTAGCGCCGCTTTCTGTTCATGGCTGTGGACTACTTTTCCAAGTGGGTGGAGGCTGAAGCTATTGCCACAATTACTGAGAGAGCAGCGAAGAAGTTCATTCTCAAACACGTGGTGTACCTCTTCGGCATCCCACGGATCCTCGTCTTTGACAACGGGACGCAATTTCGAGGGAGGACCTTCCAAGAAATGTGTCGCGAACTTGGTATAGAACAACGCTTTGCCTCGGTCGCCCACCCGCAAGCAAACGGCCAGGTCGAGGTCACCAACAGAACCCTTTTGCATGGGCTGCGCACCCGGTTGGATGCCCTTGGCGAATCTTGGGTGGATGAGCTAGACAGCGTCTTATGGGCGTATCGCATCACGCCACGCTCTGCAACAGGGGAAACCCCATTTTCCCTCGTGTACGGGTCTGAAGCAGTTATCCCCGCAGAAGTAGCAATCAACACTCACCGAGTAGCTACCTTCAACGAAGCGTTTAATGACCAGGCGCAGCGGGAGGAGTTGGATCTCCTAGAAGAAAGGAGACTGGCTTCCCTCACAAACGTCGAAAAGGTAAAAAGGTCAACGGCGCGCTATTTTAACCAGAGAGTTCGCGCAAGACAATTCAGCGTAGGTGACCTCGTGTTCCGCAAGCACAGGTTCGTGCAACAGGATTAGGTCAACAAGCTTACGCCCAAATGGGAAGGCCCATACCGTGTAACCGATATCCCATACCCCGGCGCCTACATACTACAAGACATGGGGGGACGCACTTTGCCTCACACCTTCAACGCTGAGGTACTCAAGAAGTTATTTTATTAAGTCCTTCACCATGTATTTGTATTGCTTGCCATCTTGCCTTAATCCAATTCCAGCGTTGAAGGACAACTCTCTACGGACTACTTCATATATATACATAAAAAAAAAGACCCCAGCAACCCTGGGGCAACAAAGACCCCCCAGGGGCAAAAGACCCCAGCAACCCTGGGGCAATAAAGACCCCTGCGACCCAGGGGCACGCTCAAAGGCGTTCACAAGACCCTCAGGGGCAACAAAGACCCCTGCGACCCAGGGGCACGCTCAAAGGCGTCCACAAGACCCTCAGGGGCAACAAAGACCCCCCAGGGGCAACAAAGACCCCTACGAACCAGGGGCACGCTCAAAAGCGTTCAAATAAGATTGCAACTTGGGGGCACGCCCAAAAGCGGTAAAAAAAATCTAATGCCTAGATACCCGCGATCTGGTTCGAGTGACGCCTCTCAACACTCATCAAGGCGTCGCAATACTTGTGAAATCTATTATAACCACACTAAGGTCCGAAGGCGTCGCAGTACTTGGTGAAGTCTGTTATAGCCACTCACTGAGGTCCGACGCATCTCATTATTACGGTGATCCTTTAAGCCGTCGGTTAAAGAAGCGTCATGATACTTGTTTCATTGTTTGGAACTATGGGCACCATATTACTAAGAGAAAGAAAAAGGAAGGAACGCTTGAAGAAGGAATTTCATTAAATAATATTTATACAATCTGGACTACATTATGGGGGAGACCCTTCGCTCTCATGAGAAGCGGCACAATGCACTTCATCTAGCCTGCGCACATAATCAAGCCCTGGGATAGCGGAGGGGTCAATGCTCGGATACAGACGCTGGAGGTCATTCTTGACAGACCTAAGGGAGTCCGCCATGGCCAAGTCGCTATGCGAAGCTAGCTCCTCTGTGAAGGCGTCACTGGACTTGTACTCCTCAACAGCTTGCAACTTGGCGTGCTCCACCTCTTGAGCCTTCTCTGAAGCAGCCAGAGGCAGCGCCAGCTGGGACTCCTGGACCTGTTTTTGGAGTTGCTCCCTGTCGCTAGTCCAGCGAGCCTGGAGCTCCTCCCTCTCCGCTCTCTCAGCATCCAGCCGCCCCTTCAGGTCCTTGAATTTCTTGGCCCAGCGGGCGTTGACGCTCTCCCTCTCCTTCTTCTCTGCAGCAAGCTGCTCCTGGAGGGTCTTTGCTTCCCCCCGAGCGTCAGTGGTCTCCTCTTCAGCAGCATCCACTTGAGACTTCAGGTCTTGGATGCTGGCGCGCATGCTCCGACGCTGCTTCTTCCAGTTGCGCCTCTTCTTAGCGAAGCGCTTGAGTTGGCTCTCGAGGGCAGGGACCTTCGACCGCTCCTCCCTCCAGGCATCCATCAACATGCCTGGGATCATAGCCCCTGAGAAAGAATAAAGTCAGAACCCCGAGTCACAACAAAACCAAGGACCTCTAACAAAGGTACTTACCATCAGAGAGTGATAGCGGGCCTGAGTAAACAAATCCTCCCGAGACTCAATGGGCAGGAGCTCCCCCCTGAGACGCTGGAGGGCGTCGGTGAGCTGTATCCGCATCTCCACGTTATGTAAGAAGTCCCCCCTCAAAGAAGCACCTTCGAAAGGGACCGACGCCTGCATCAAAATACCAACATTAGCAAAAGCCCGTAAACAAGCGGTAAGACACATTGGAAATTACCTCTCCTGCACGCCCCTTGCTCGGCTCCTCCTCAGGAAGGGCAAGCGCTGAATGTGCCTCTTCACCAGGCTCCCCCTGGTCCCCCGCTACCTCCTGAGGGGCCTCCTCAGAAGCCTCATGCACCGGGGAGCGAGAGGCTGTTGGTTGTGACACCAACTCCATGCGTTCTGGCGCTAATGGACTCCCTAACTCCACTGGCACTGCGGAGGGTGCGATGGGTGCAGGACTAGACGTCCTAATCCGGAGCTTGCGTGGCCTCCGGATTAACGCCTCCCCCGCACCAGACTCGGGCTTCGAGGGGGACTCCCTCACAGCTGTCGCAACGCCGCCTGCCCTGGCGGGAGAGGACGAAATCACAAGATTTCGTCCTCAGCGTCGGCGCCCCGCTTCCTCTTGCGCATCTCCTTCAGCGCCTTCTCCTGTACCAATAACTTATTAAAGATCCTGGTCCACTCTCCTTTCTCTGAAAGAAAAAGGAAAAGGAGTTAGAAAATACCAAAGCCTCCTTGGGCAGCCCACATATGTCTACGTCCACGCTCCACTGCCAAGGAGCCTCAGACACCAGAACGTAGCGTAGCAGGTTCTCATCTGTGATAATATCCCACGCGCTGATCTTGACACCGCAGAACTTTTCAGCCCGGGCCCGCTCTTCTTTCCTCATGGATCCCCAAGGATCCCCATCGTGGAACTCTAGTTGAGGATCCCTGTGCCATTTCCAGCCCTCGGCATCTTTCATGAAGAAGAAAGCGCCCTTCCACCCTGAGTTTGTGGAGCCGTAATTTGTTACCAGCGCTCCATAGATCTTCTTGCGTCGCGGCTAGAAATGGAAGTAACCCTCCTCTGACTTTTGGATTAACAGATAGAAAAACCTAAAGAGGAGGTTGCTAAACACTATCTTGTGTATCCTACAGTGGAGGTAGAAGGCGGTCCACACACGCCAGGAGGTGGGGGAGAGCTGTCCCGACGCCAAGCGATAGTACTTCATCATTGCTGCCACCGGCTCCTCCAGAGGCCGCTGAAGGCCTGCCCTAATCTGTTCAGGGAAGATAGCGAACTCCCCCGGGCGTGGGTCTAGGGGTTCTTCGCCCTCGATGGGAAATCGAGGGGCGAAATTTGCTCCTGTCCTCCCTAATCTCAATATGGTGAGGAATCTAGAAGAGGTGAGTCTGTTTTCAAAGATTTCCTCACCTGCTGATGTCGCAGAGGTGGTGGGGCGGCTCGAGGATGCCATGGAAGCAAGGGCTCAGAAAGAGGGGAAAGTTGAACAGGAGCTCGTAGAGAGGAGAGGAGGGATGCTGACGAGATTGAGGCTGAAAGTGTTGAGTGAGAAAAATGAAAAGGCTCAGCCCTATTGATTATGAAGGGGACGGTTGAAATAACTGGGAAGCCGAAGAGGCTTGGCGTTACGATTGGAGGGGGACAACTAGCGTGCCTGGGAAGTCAGCAAGGCTCGGCGGGTGTCATGATTAGAGAGGGGACGATTGACGTGCCCGGGAGATTAATGAGGTGGCGCGCCCCTCCCTATAACGTAGGCGCACAATCCCCAGAAAGGTTGTAAGAGCGACACGTGTCAGTATGGGGGCAGCTCTCAGCTTTTGAAATTTCGAACCACTTCCTTGCGCCCTAACGCACGAGGAACTCAGGGGCAAGTGATGGGCACCGGCTATAGGCCCACTCTCCCGGTTGAGATCGGCCCATGACGGCTTACGAGGAAGCCTGGCCCAATCTATGAAGCCCTTTGACAAGAGGCGCTGGACTAGAAAGTCCACAGGGGCGCCTATGCCTCTGGCCGCCCAGAGTCTGACAGCCCACGTCCTTACACCGGTCACTCCTCTGCATCACCCATACCCCCGGAATCTCCCAATCCCGGGAATTAAGCTGACTAATTGTTATGTACATTTCTCATATATATATATAGACCTCATGAACTCAAGAATGAGAGATATAAAAATACAGACCCACTTTACACATTCCGATCATTGTCTTTTCGCTCTACATTTCCCGAACTCAACAGAGGCGAAACTCTATAGAAAAGTAAAGTGAAGAATTCAGGGGACGAACTATATATAGTTCAATAAATAGTTCAATAAAAATTAGATAAAATCAAGTAAAATTTGTATATAATCTTATGGAGTTTTTCGAGTTTATATGTAAATATTTTACTAATCATACTGTACAATTTTATCTTATATAATCTCAAATTACAATAAATTTTACAAATAAACAGTGTAGTCTATTGTGTAAAGTGTAGCGTAATACGAGATTAACACCGAACTCTGCAATGAAACAAACAGAGCCTAGCCAATGCTCATCATTAGACTGCCAGAGCTTTAACAGATCGTGCGGCTGTGATTAACTCCTGAAAGAGTTGATTTCGAAGGTGGAGGATCGAGGGAGAAGCACCATGGGACACCTAGTTATGGGCAGCAGCTACGAGCAAGGAAGGGTCCTTCTGATTCTGCATCCAATTAAAATTTAATTTTAATCATTATATAGTTAATTAATTAATTAAATTTATAAAATAATATAATTTTAGAGAAAGAAGTAATATGCCGTAGCAGTAGCAGTTTTTCTTTTGCAGCTTCCCTGATACCAAGAAAAGCAGAATATTTGGCATTTGTGGTCATGCTTTTATTTCGGGATAATTATATGAGGGATTCTATATACTTTATTTTTTTGTAGTTAAGTTTTATATGTTTAAAAATTATTAATTCAATCTTACAAGATCAATTCTATTATATTTTCAGCTCGAATTGTCACTGTTTTGCTGGCTTGTACTTCACTCCATTAATTGTTCCGTTAACGGAACAGTGACAATTCGGACTGAAAGTGTAACAAAACTGATCTTATAGGATTAAAGTAATCATTTTTAAACTTATAGGACTCAATAATAAAAAATATAAATATATAGAACTTCTAATATCATTTTTTTCATTTTATTTCTTTCAATTGTAAATGATATAATGAGTATAGAATGCAGGAATAAATAAATACGATAAGTTTTATTATAAAAATGAAACCAATAATTTATTAATTTTAAATCAAAGACACTCTTCTAATATTCTCTATTCTCTTTTATCAGAGTGCTTTAGCTGGTGGTTATGAGGTGAGAAAATTCAGGGACGAATTTAGAAAGATTTTGCGAGGTGAAACAAGCTAATTGGGCAATATATAAATCAATTCCCGAGAAAATGGCTTAAAATTGTATCTCTGGCGAGAATGACCCCATTTTTCCGGTGGAAAGGAGTGCAGTAATAGTAGCAACCGACCCACCTTCTGTTATATAATGTTTAAGTCTTTGTATTCAAACTGTGAATATATTGAACGAACTAAATAACTATCACTAGCACTTATCGGTCAACTTAGCACAACTAAAGATCTAATATAGTTAAGGAAACTAGTGTCCTCCAAGATTCAAGTGCAAAGAACCCCTTATAACAAATATTGTACATAGGGAATTCAAATATTTACGAATGGTTCGGGATCGGTTAGATGAAAGCTCGAATGGGGCTCGATTTTAATGAGTTCAATCGGAGTTCAATAGTATTCAATTCGATAAGACCGCAATGTTAAATGAACTTTTTATTTTATATAGGAGATAAAGACACCGGGAGTCCTATATGTTTGTCGATTTTTACAAGTGGATCCTAAATATTTTAAAGTGTTAAATCAAGTCCTATATGTTGTCCACGTTACAATATTGAGTCATTTCCGTCACCTACTGTTACTTTAAGCTGACGTGGCACTAATATATGTCAGTTTAAAGTAACGGTAGGTGACGGAAATGACTCGATGCTGTAACGTGGTCAACATATAAGACTTGATTTAACACTTTGAAATATTTATGACTCACTTGTAATAATTGACAAACATATAGGACTCCCAATGTTATTTTCTCTGTTATATAGTAATAGTAGTAATAATAATAATAATAAATTTTTATTATATTATTTTTTTTTAGCCTAAACGAGCTCAATCTCATCCGAACATTTACAAACTCGAGTTCATTTAAGTTTATATGAGTCGAGCTTTAATTACCAGACTTTGTGAGCTCATACGAGATGAGCCAAGCCTGTTGGAGTTGGAGTTCATCCGACACTATACGAGTCGAGATTTAGCATCCAACTTATGGTAAGCCTATACGGTCCGAGTCGAGCATTCGTTTATTATAACGAGACGAGTCCAAGTTTAGAATATTAGGCACACCCGAGCTCACAAATCATTGAACAGGTCAGACCTTCGCTCAACTCGTTTATACCCATGTGTAGGTAAAAAATTGATGTTTGATTCTAAATATTTGCTAAAAATAAGATGGAATTATTAATTTGCCTAGACATCAGAGTGTTGTTTTACTCGTGTTGTGAGCAACTACAAATTCTGCTTGGTGGTGGGTGGGGATGTGAGGAAGACGCTCCGGGCGAGGCGCGTGATGAGAGGAGGCTTCCGTTCAAAAGCCGGGGTATTGGGCTTTTTGGGCCCTCGGATCTGACACTGCCACATGGGCTAACAGCCGTTCAGAGGGCACAATGGTAATTCCAGAGTATGGAACTAGGAAGAAATCACATGCAATGTCTTTCAAGATTTGGTTTTCATGGAATGCGACATGTGAGGGGCTTTCTTGTAAATTTTCACGGTTCAATCGTGCGATCTTTCGTTAGCTTAATTCAATGGTTTAAAATTAACAATTTAAATTAAAAAAATACAGTGATTCACAATCATTTTTTTCCACATATTCAACGATCAAACGACTAAACCGTATATAAGAAATCCTTCTTCCTTCTAGATTTGGATCTTGCTACCAATTGTGTGATATAAACAGTGGTTTGGTTACCTTCCGCGGCTCCCCGGATACTTACACGATGATATCCACTCTTTCTCCCCCGATATAAAGTGCGCTACCACATCACCATTGTCATGTGGTGTCACATGAGAAAGTCTTTATTAAAGCGGCAACACTATGTAAGGTAATACTGATATGATATGTCCATCTAATCAGAATATATTATTTATATGCTTGTTTAATTGGGCTTCACTATTTATTAGGTATTTTTTAATATATTTTTAAGAAATTTTAGAATTTAATAATTATAAATATATAATTACTGATTATATGTCAAGTTTCGATTAAACGAATATATTATGTTAGCATTGACACTTTGGTATAACCGTTTCACCGAAAACTTTCTCGTGTCACAAACCAATAAAAATGGACAATATCAGCAATTTTATGATTAATAATTTTAATTGTAAAATATATATTCAAACACTTTTTTAGGCTAAAAAATTCGAAAAAACTGAAGAAACCCCTGAAAACCGATCCTCCACATCCTTGTCACCTTCTTACCAATTGACGTAGGGATTTCTTAGATTTTTTTGAGTTCTTTTAGGGATTATTCATTTCTATTTTGTATTTTTAATTTTTATTTAGATTTTTAGTATTTTAAAGTTTTTAAATCAGAAAAAAAGGATTTGAATAAGTATTTTAGAGTCTAAATTACCGGTCATGAAATCGCTGATATGACCAATTTTTATTGCGTTGCGGCATCACATTATAATGCTGATATGGTACTACTATTAAATCAAAGACTTTCTTGTCATATACACTATCTGATATCTAAAAATTTAATAAAAATTTATTAATTTAGATTCACGTCAAATCTATTCATTAAAATATTAAAGTTTCATTTATAGATTCTCTTTCACTTACAAGATTAAAGCCCAGACCTTGCTTTATAAGGAAAGAGATAACTCAATCAATTTATATTGGTACATTACTTACATCTATTATAAGAAAGAGTATTGTGTGCAATGGGTATATAACGTGACAGTACCGATGTGACATCACAAACTAATAAGATTCAGTCATTTTAAAATTTTTTAATAAAATCTTCAAAATAATAAATAACCATTGAAATAAAATATCACATGTGCATTGTTACGTAATATATTGTTACGTGAAAGTGTTTCTCCTATTATCAAGATGTCTACTCTTTTTTTTTATCTGCAAATTCATAACTATTTAATCAAAAAGAGACAAACTGTCATACATACGAAACTGTTCAATCGGGAACCGAATTCCCATTTGACCAATCCTGTGTGCCTCTTCATTAAATTCTCTTCCTACCCACTTACACTCTCAAACTCTTACATTACTCAGAAGCTCAGAAATACACAAAATAATAGATCTTATTTCCATTGGTGCTTGAAATGAATTGTTTATAGCATTAACGACTAAAAGAGCATCTGACACGATTTGTATCTTATCCCAAGATTTATTTCTTGCTATGTTAACTGCTAGCAAAATGGCCTCAGTCTCAGCTTGCAACGATGACTGGAGCGATTTTCTTTGAAACCAGCTATGAAGGGCTCCTAAGTGATTCTTGGCAACACCTGCAAGACATGATC
>JAOYND010088722.1:0-10862 GCA_025802135.1 Lagerstroemia fauriei | reverse complement strand
TAAGGCTATATTTGTTTATTTAATTAATAATGATAAAATTTGTACAATAGATCACTGGGATACATGAGAAAGTGGATAATTAGTTAAATAAATTGAGGATCTGCCTAAATGGTGACATCAAAATATGCCCTCATTGTCTCCCAAATCTCCTTCACGTTACAAAAAGATCTTATGTTGCTAGTATTGTAAATATCTGTCCTAATGATTGAGTTATATTTATAAAGTTTTTTTTAGATAAATTAACTAGAAATAGATTTAATAATTGAATTAGTAAAAATGAGTTAATTGATTTATTGGCATGAATTATTGTCCAATTTGGATATGCCCTAACATACAGCAATCTTTGATGTTCATGCATAATGGGTTTGATTTCTTATTTTGCTGATTAGAGTGACTAAGAGTCATTATCACCTTTTTATACCGATTGCGAATAAAAATTTGTTGTAATTACTAATTGGAAAAAAATGATAAATCTGCTACTAATAATTTATTAATTATGTTCAGTCACGTACATTATTAATGGTGGTAGCATATGATGAGCTTATGCAAAGTTTTACTTGATTATATATTGTTTATTAAATAGAAATAGAATGAGGGATTTGATTGAATGGGGCCTTTGGGAAATTAAGAAAGTGCTTCATAAGAATGTATAAGACAATTTTCTATTTGTCTAAAATCAAAAGAAACAAGTGCAAAATGGTAGAGGATCTCATGATACATTCCTAAACTAGTTATTATAGTATATAAATTGATATGATATTTATACCTGATAGGCATGCCAGAAGCCGAATCATCACTCTTCAAGGCTTCACCAGGAATACGCAAATATATTTTCAGTGAGTATTCTATTCATTTGTAAAATGGTATAATTTACACAATTAACAAGTCATATAATTTATTATAATAAGCAAGCAATTAAATTTACCATATGGTTCTATTGTTTCATGATTCAGTATGAGTATTTTATTCATTTGTGAAATGGTATAAATATATGAAAAGACGTATACAATATGGTATGATAAGTGTTTGAATATATGGTCTCACTGTGATTATTTATTTGTCTGTGTTATACTTTAGGGTGATTGTCCTTTTATATAGGAAATGATATATAGGTATATATAAAAATGGCTCGAAATGTATTATATGATACATGGAAAGGTAAGTGGATGACTTAATGATGATTGTTTGATTCATCTATGTTGCAATGATAATAAATGATGTATTTGGTTTATCTTATATGGATGAGTCAGTCGACATGTACAAGTAACATGGCATGACATGTGTCTAAGAGAATGAGGTATGCATAAGATGCATATGCATATCCCGCAATGGATGAATGATGATATGAATGTCTCCAAGGGGGAATGTCCCGGAAGGGACGAATGGCCACTGATCAATTGGTATATGTTATACGAAATATTCCCGTAAGGGGTATGATGATACGAAATGGTCTCGTAAAGGACACGATGATACGAAATGGTCTCGTAAAGGACACGATGATACGATATGTTCCCGAAAGGGATGAATGGACCACTGATCAGCTGGTAATGTTTACGATTGCCCAGAAGGGTCCACTGGCCAGTTGGTAACGTGCTTGCATTCATGACTTCATTAGGCCATTGGAAAGTCATCTGACACTGCATTAATTCATGAGTCCACGTGACTATTCGATATTGTTGCATGAAGTAATAATGGTATATATGCTTATGTGATTTGGTATCCGCTATGAAGTTCAGTGAGCTTGATGAAATTCCTGTAAATGGAAAAGGTAAGTTAAATATGTCTTTATCTAATTGATGAATTTTTTACTGTAAGTTAAGAGAAATGAAGATATGGTTATACGAGTTATAAACTTATATAGATATATGATTATTGTTCATTTTACATCTGAATCTAGTACTCACTAAGATGCAGCTCAGACTCTTCTGCATAATATTTTTCAAGTAAAGTTGAATCTCATCTAATCGTACGGTGAGTGGAGGTAGTTTCTGATTGCCGGGATCGAATGGAGGATTTGATTGAAAGAAACGATATTTGATAGTGATAAAATCTGAACAGTTATGCATGTAATGTCCGTTGTGACCCGAAAAGTATTTCTGTATAGTTTTGCACTGTTATTTGAATTAATTTTAGATAGTTTCCTTTTTGTAGTTGTAAGTCATGTTTAACAGCCTATGAAATATACATTATTTTAATGGAAATTATGTAAAAAAAATCGGGTCGTTATAGCTATCATAGCGAGTGTCCACCCAGATCTGAGGAAAGAGGATCACCTACAATGGCTCCCATCACCCAATGGTCAACTTTCCTATAGATCAGCTTATATGTTTGTCAGACAAAGTCATGCAACCCCCCAGCACACTCCTTTCCGAGACTGGAAAATACTTTGGAGAGCCAGGATTCATGAATGCCACAAGCTAATCCTATGGAAGGCACTATGGAACGTGCTCCCAACAGTAGCTAGCCTTGCACAAAGATTCCCGGTGAGCTCTATCTCTTGCCACTTGTGTTTCAGAGAAAATGAAACTGTGGACCATATTTTCCTACACTGCCCCTTTACTATTATTGTTTGGTCCAAGTTAAAATGGCCTTTAAATCTAACATCATTGTCCCACATAAACATTAGTCAATGGGTTAACATGATCCTATCAATTGACAAAAGTCTTCAATTGCCGAAAAATGTTCAACACTCTTTTCTTCTACAGGCATCAATAGCAATGGACCACATCTGGGAAACAAGGAACAACAACAGGATCAACCAGCACCTACCAGACCATATCTTAGCTACAGAAGAGATCAACAGGAGACTGGGGCAATACGAGATCGCATGGAAGCACAAGCCGGAACACACGATCCCGCAAACAAATTTCTGGAAAAGCTCGGACCAAACCCACTTCAGCACAGACATAGCCGTTCCAGAGGAAGGAATCTGGTTGAGTATTGTTTGCACCAATCCTTTTGGCTTGTTATTAGCAGCATGGTCATACTTGTCTGCTGCTTCTGCGCCTGCTCATGGGGAATTGGAAGCTCTAATCAAGGCAGCGGAGATTGCCAAAGAAATGAACATCACTAGATTGCATCTCCAGAGTGACACAAAGGACCTTGTAGAAGCCCTCCAATTAAAGCCCTTTGATTAAGCCCCCCAACTAGCAGAAAGGTATGACCAACTATTAAGCACCCTATCATTTTTTGAGCTATGGACTATTGTGTATATAGAAAGGAACTCAAACTTCCTTGCTCACAATGTTGCTAATCGGGCAAGTGTGCACGCCCACAGTGGTCCAATCATCATCTCTAATCTCCCCTCTAATGTCTTGCTCCAGGAGTCTGAGATGTAGGATGACCCATTGCCTTTTGTATTAGTTCTCAATTAATGAATCATCACCTCGTTATAAAAAAAAATTATATTTTTGTCAACTTTTTAAGCAATTTAAAATACTTACAAAACATAATATTATCATATTACCACATAATACCATACAAAGTATTAAGTTTTTATATAATTAACTTAATTAACCCTTAATTTAGCAATATTTGAACTAAATGTACCCTTGAGACGTAAATGCATGTGAAAATTATTGTTTTGGCACAAAAACTTAAGAATGCTACTTCGTCATATAATAATTTTGATACAAAATGTCAATTTTCACTAACGCCATCTGTTTATGATCTTATAATAATTTACTCACTTAGCATCATGTGATAATTTTGCTAATATGATATCTCAAAAAAAATTTAATTCAAAACATGTAAGAATTAAAAATATAAAAATTAAAGGGAAAAAAACTAAACTTTAATCAAGATTTCAAAAAGCCTGACGGGAGGAAGAAGAAGGACGGAGCTTTTGACCAAAGTAGAAGCAGCAGGAGGAAGAAGTTAGCAGATAAGGAGAGGAGTTCGGTGGTGTTGTCTTTAAAATTGAGTTTCTTGCTTGTCGTGTGTTTTCATAATTTGATGTCCGAATTGAAATGAGTCTCTGTTTTATAGGAATGAAACCCTTACCAGCAGCCACTGTCCCTCAATTGAAGTCGCAGGCCGACCTACCCCTTAAATTAGCGAACCGCTCCTGATCGGATGTGGGTCTTGGTTTTGAGAGATAGAACCTCGCTAGCGACCACAAATACTTAATCGAATTCGTCAATTGACCTGATAATGTTGGATAAGGGTCAGATCCCCTAAAATTGATGCCTACTTGAATGAGAATGATGGGAAAGAAGAGACAGAGAATTACTTGTGTTTTATAAAGTGAAATCTTTTAAAAATTTATCGAATATTTAATGTGCACTACTATTCTTGCACTCAAATAACCATTTTCCTTGCTCTTCTCACTAACGCAGGTAGTACAAGTAGTTAATTCCTCATTATTTCCTTTTCCATTAATAAAAGAAACCTTCTTCTTCCGTTTTCCTTTCTTCTTCATGAGCCTGTTGTCCTTCCAGAGAAGTATGGACAGAGAACTCTTCATTTCAGAGTGTGTTATTGATGTCTTAGTAGAGAATCAATTTCTAAATGTGATGGGGACTTGATGGCAACTTATAAAATAACAGGGGACATATTTTAAACAGCTTGGTAGCAAAAAGAAGAATAAAAACACTCTAACAGAGCATGGTAGAGGCTACAGTTACACCATAAATGAAAGATTGAATTCCCTTCTTTCCCAAATTCTCCAAGTCTCTCTTCTTCTTCTTGTGAATTCTTACTGTTCTTCTATCAATTCTTCTTCTGTCGAATCTGACATATAACAATTGGTATCAGAACTTCTCATTCCTCAAACTTGTGAAGTTTGTAGCAGAAAACTGATGGATCAGCAGATAATAAAAAACCACAGTGGCAAATCTAGGGATTTTCAAGAGCTGTTTCAATAACATCAGAGCGAATGACGAGCAAGCTCGAGAGGTTATTGCAGAGTTCAAGGAGCGATCTCAAATAATTACACTCCAAGAATACCTCAAACTGTTTGCTTTGTTGCTCAAAGATGGTTGGGGGGCTGAGGAGCTTGTTGTGAGCCTATTTTGGGAGGCTTAAGAGTCAAAATATGGAATCAAGTGAGTATTTTCAAACCCCAAACCCCTGAAGAGGCAAATGCATTGGCTTGGTTGCATGAGCAAATTCAGCCCCTGGAAACCCCTTTTCAATTGCCTCTAGAAATGGACAAGAAATCCATTATGAATAATTTCTCTGACAAGGAATTTGGAGATGATGGTGATAGCGTTTCTGATGTTAATCGTCACAAAATGAACAACATTTGAGGGTAGCATGCTGTCCCAAAAGAGGACCTTGAAATTGATTTCTCTGGTAAGGAATAGGGGTATGAGTCTGACTGCAACCATTTCACTGCTCTTGTGGAGCTTGAGGTTGGAGATGGGGAGCCCCGAGCCTTTCCCATAAAAAAATGCTTGTATGTATTGTTGCGTCTGAATCCCAATGAAGAAATCGTTTCTGAAAAGGTAGATATGTATTGAATCAGGCTCCTTCTGGAGTGATAGACATTGGCTCAAAGTTGCTGTCAGACCTCTCATAGTCTTGTTATACCTACTCAGTCCCAAACGTCAATGAGCAGTAGGGGCGTAAGCAAACAATCTAAAAACCCAAAACCCAAAAAATAAAACAGATGTTACCCAACCCAAAAATACTGATTTTTTTGGAGCCCTATTAAAAATTCAATCGGTTTTCAAGGTCTAGGAAAACTGTCCCAAAAAGTCGAGCCCCTTCTGAAAAACCCGATGAGGCCTAAAAC
The DNA here is from genome assembly GCA_025802135.1 of Lagerstroemia fauriei. Lineage (NCBI taxonomy): Eukaryota > Viridiplantae > Streptophyta > Magnoliopsida > Myrtales > Lythraceae > Lagerstroemia > Lagerstroemia fauriei. The sequence goes on along the minus strand of JAOYND010088722.1, from coordinate 5,125 downwards.
CCACTTGAATTCCTATAAATTATGTTTAAGTTTTAATATTACGATAGATGCTAAGTGTTTCTTATCCTTTTAAAGAATTTATGATCAATTCGAATTTTATCCATTAAAATTGGGCTATATAGTGGGTAACAATTTCTTTAGAGGATTTTACTCCTCATTAGTTTTGCAAACTTTTCAAAATAATTTAATTATTTAATCTTACTCTTACATTGAAAATCGGAACTCGAAAAACCACTCGAAAAACTACACTCGAAGTGGTTGGTTCTCATGACCTTAAACAATTCTTAGTGTGGTTTTTTACGCTTGAAAAACTGTTCCGAAAAAGTTGGGTCCCAACAATTCATGAAAAGCCACCCACCCGACCATTTAAACCCCTAATGAGGTGCTAGAAAACGGGGAGTCATAAGAGAGCATCTAGGTTGGTATTACGACGGTGAAGAACTCAATTATTCTAGAGGTGGAGGCTCAAGATGTGAATATTGATTTTGATGGGGTTCGATGAAAGATGAGGATTCAGTTTAGGAAATTCAGGAGTTTGAAGAAGAATAAGTTCAAATTTGATTTCACTTGTTTTTATTGAGAAATGGTTTTGCAATTTCAAACATCAAGTTAAGGGTTCAGAAATTTCAACAATTACCGAGACATATTTATAACATACGCCTACTAAGACATTGTATAATATACTAGAACCTATATATGACATACTCGAACCTATTTAAGTTAAGAATATGTATTTGAGAATATGACCATGACCAATTTTAATGAACTAGGAACTATTTATAAAATATTGGTACTTATTTATAATGTAATCATGATCAATTACAATGATATTTGAAAATATGAATAACTATTGGAACCTATTTATATAGTATCGGAATCTATTTATAATGTATTTCGGACCTATTTCTAGCGAATTGGGACCTATTTAAGTTTATGATATTTTGAAATCTTGACAACTACCAAAATCTATTTATAATGTAATTGAGATCTTTTTATAACTAAACTGGACCTATTTAAGTTTATGACGTTTGAAAAATCTTGAAAACTACTAGGACCTATTTATATAGTATAATGATAACCCAAGAGGGCGTGGGTGAGTTAGTAGGGACTCTCCCAGTTTAACCAGAGGTCTCGGTTTCGAGTCCCTGGGAATGCAGCTGCTTTAAAACTCTCTGGGGAGACCTTTCCGCCTTCGTGGTCCTACCCGGGTCGAGCCCGGATTAGTCGGGTCCCAAAGGATTCCAGATACCGGGCGGGAAACAAAAAAAAAATGATCTATTTATAAAACAATTTAGACCTATTTATAATGAACCCAGACATATTTAAGTTTATGACATTTGAAAATCTCAACAACTATCGTGACCTATTTTTTTCAATACGAATTTAGCTGCGCTCTTTATTGATTACCTCGCATCAAAGAAAAAGCAAATTACAAAGGCACAAAACCATTACACAAGTCCTCAGATCATCGAAGCATACCAAGAACTAGGGCCAATACCCCAGTTGAGAAGGAGTTGCCTATGCTTATCAGAAGTCACACGCCTCGAAAGATTAGCAAGGCGTATTAATCTGCACTTTACACTGCATTGAATAAAATTCCTGATTTCATCTACAGAAACATCAGATCGCTCATGATGCACTTCATTGCAAGTTCTCATGATGGAGTAAATAAAGGCATTCCAAGCAAGTTTGAGCAACACCGTTGGAATAGATCGACCCTTTAAATGCTGAATCGTCCAACCAAGTTCCCCGGACCAGCCTCTCACAGTTCGAGAAGTGCCATAGTGTTGGGAAAAAACTAATCGAATATCCCAGAAATCACAATCTTTTCCTAAATACGTGAATTAATAGGCAACCACGAAATTAAGTGAAGAGAAAATCAAACGAAGAACACCAAGATTTTTAACGTGGAAAACCCCTCAGTGTAAGGGGAAAAACCACGGGACCGAGCCAGCAAAACTTCCACTATCAACAAATAGCAGGATACACAATTTTCTCTCCGATCTTATCAGAGGATATAACACCAATAATCATCAAGGACTACACCCCTGGATAGCACAGATTCTTCACCCGAAGTAAAAAGAATGGATAACAGGAACAATCTCACCAAAAGGGATCAACAAGAGATATATCGACGGGCAGCCAAACGAGCGAATCTTGAAGCGAGAAGCGTGTCAAAATGAAGCTTGTTCCACTAGGAATCACCCTCTGAAATTTCACGAAAACAGATAACGGCTTGCCTTCCGTCCGGATCCCGAAGCACCTGTGAAATACTGAAAAATCTGCTCTGTTTGTGCCTACTGTGCGGCTGCAGTGCGGCTGCAGTGCTGCCTCTGTTCTGTTCAGATTGCTGCTCTGTTATACGGCAGTAAATATGTTAGTTTGCCCTAGAAAACATAATTTTCTTTTGGTGGGTCCATGGGCCAAAAGACGCATACAATTTCCTTGCTATTCTTTTAATTTGTCGGGCCCAATGAGCAAGGATAGCCCAACACAAAGGTAGCCAATACTCTTTCCCACATTGGTCTCGTAAAATCGCAACAGAAGAAAAGATGATCTTGACTCTCCTCACCAGCCTTACAGAAGCGACATGCCCTATCCACATCCCTTAGGATATGCTTTTGTACTATTGGGACTTATTTCGGTGTTATCGGGAGGGCACGAACATAACATTGCTCTATCATCATAAGATCAATTGCAACAATTGATGCTAAAGTTCAATATTGCAGCTTGAGCGACGATATGACCAATCACTGCCTAGAATTGATAAATTAATAAAACCTTAAATTCCATCAAGAAAAGGTAAATTAATTATCAGCTAAACCAATCAAAAATTACAAAAAAGAATCAAACTCATACAATCAATAAAATCTAAAATAGAAAGTTCGTGAGCAAAGTATTTAAGAGAACAAACCCTATAATAAGAATAACAAAAAAAAAAAAGAGAATGAAATTCGTCGCTACTGCTGATGCTCAGTCCTCCTCCTGGGGCTTGCTCAGATGTTGTAGGGCTTGCTCGGTCATGCTCCTTGGGCTTGCATACAATGCGGCGCAGAGGGATATCATAGGATGGAGGTAGCCACGACCAACAAAGCAGGGAGCCCTGACGACAACCAGAGATGAAGGCAGGATGACAACCATGGACGAGCAGGGAGGTGATGAGAGGGAGTGGGGCAACGAGCGTGGGGAAGGGACAGAGTGAGAGAGATTGAAGTAGGTTTAAGAAGAGTAATGAGGTGTATTTAGAATATTATGAAAAAAATTGTTAAAGTAATATAAATAGTGGTGCTAATTTTTCAAAACCCTAAAAATTAGTGCTAGTTACAAAAGTGGACTTTTAGTGGTGCTAAATAAATTTTCAGCCTAATTTGATACATAAATTGAATGACTGATTTTTTTTTTAAAAAAATTCTTTCTCAATTTTCGGTTCCGAACCGGCTCCAGATTAGTTTCGGTTCGGAACCATAGGACTATCCAGTCTGATCAATAAAGCTTCACGCCTCAGTTTCTCATTAACAAGTTTCCGATTCTATCAATAGAAGTTTCTCAACTTCCTTAAATCATCTTGTTGGGTTAGTAGCATTCTCTCTTTTGGTCCTATAAGTAAAAGTTTCACGCCCCCATTTCTCATTAATAGTTGTTCATCAACTTCTTCTCTGTTTCTATCGTTCATGACAAGTAGCATTTCTCCTCCTCCGATTTGGTACGAAGGAATAGAGAGAAATAGGTTTAATAGAGAAAAATACAATTTCATTGAGGGTAATCAATGAATTTTTATATCAACTTTGACTATAAGAAGGAATGAGTTTGATAAAAATTTAGGAAAAGTGGAGGAATGAGCATTCATGATTTTCTGAACAAATGCTCATTCTATTGTGTTGCAATTGGTAAGAAAGAATCCAAAGAAATGGAATGGAATAGATAATTTGGCCTTATATTTTATATTTCTTACTTGATTGCACTTATCAAATTTATTATACTTACTCCTTGGTGTAGATTTTTTCTCTCAAGTTGATAGAATGATGTTTCCTTGAAAAAAGAAAAGGAATGATCATTCCATTGCTTATCACAATTACACTCTGTCATATTTTCCAAATGAACACAAAAATTTGTAATTTTTTCCCATGAGCTATTACAATTTATAATATAAAACTCATTTCATTCCATTTCTTTTCATTCTTTTATACCAAACGTAGTCTCAGTTTAGTAAAAAAATTCATCTGATGGAATGAACATATTAGTTTTTAACAATGCAACCACATAAAAATATAGAATGAATAAGCAAAATTCTCATTCCATTCCATTCCTTTTCATTCTTATGCTTTTCATCCATATCTGCCAAACATAAGAGTCAATGGCAATCTTCTTTTGGATTCTGTCAATGAAGTTTCACTCCCCCTATTTCTTAGTAACTAGTTTCTAGTTCTATCAATAGAAGTTTCATGCTCACCATTCCTCCTCCTCCTCCACCACCTAAAAAGTTTCATTGCTTTTTCATGACTGGTTCTGCCGCGCGGTTGCACTTCGGAGAGGGAACACCACTTTCTTCCATCGTTGCTTCCCAGTCTAACTCAACCTCAGGTTTGATCTTGGGGAGGGTGATTTTAATTTTAATAAAAGCACTCATAATAAATGAAAGTCTTAAACATAAAAAAAAATTACCCAAGCCAACCCAGGAAAATCGTATTTATGGATCCTATATAAATTTCGAGTGGTTTATGATGTAAAAAATCAACCTGAGAAATTCAAGCCCAATAGAAAATCTGATAAGATCCGAGACCAATCGATATAATGTATTATATTTAATAATTTATCTTGATGTCAGCTTTTTTATTATAAAAATAATATTTTTGATATTTTTAAACTTAAATTTTGATTCATATGCATGTTACTTAACTTATTTATACACCAACATATTTTGAATTAGTGGTTCTAATTTATTATAGAGGTGAAAATTTATGTAGCACTGAGAAGAGATGCATTTTTACAAATAGCACTAATTTGTAACAATTTTTAAAACTAGCACCACTATTTAAGGTATTCTTTCATAATGTTACAATTACCCCTCACATTTTTTCACCATCATTCTCAGATATGAGAATTCTCCTGTTCTCCTCCTCCCCCT
>JAOYND010088617.1:0-10864 GCA_025802135.1 Lagerstroemia fauriei | reverse complement strand
ACCGGGACATCCATCCACAACTGCACGGTCAGGCCGGCGGACGACCTGGCCTCGAGCAACAGGACAGTGCAGACGTATCTCGGGAGGCCGTGGAAGGAGTACTCGAGGACCGTGTACATGCAGACCTACCTGGACGGTTTTGTTAACCCGGCCGGGTGGCGGGAGTGGGACGGTAGCTTCGCCCTGAGCACGCTGTACTACGCCGAGTACAATAATACCGGGCCCGGGTCGAACATGACTAGTCGGGTGACGTGGCCGGGGTACCACGTGATCAATGCTAACGATGCGGGTAATTTCACTGTATCGAACTTCCTGCTCGGGAACGACTGGTTGCTGCAGACCGGGGTCCCATTCGACCCGTGATTGTTCTTGATCGAGGGATTAGAGGCAAGAAGCTGAATTCCCAGAGAGAAGAAGCATACAATTGGATTTTGGATCATATTCTTCCAGAGAAGGAAAGTTCTTAATAACCATGTGAAGATAAGGAGATTTTTTAGATATTCGTTTTTTCCCGGTGGAAGGAACTGAAGCCGATTAGTTCTTTGATTCTTGTCATTCGGTTTCTCTTCAGATGTAATAATTCCAACAAGAAGGATTTTGCCTTACGATATGGGGAAGCTGTGAGAGAGTACTGTATGCAACGAATATATCACGTGATAATACTAACGTTGTGTCACAAGTCATTTTAAGATTTTTTAAATAAAATCCTGAAAATAAAAAAATAACACTACAAAAAATTTAAATTTTATTAATTTATAAAATTATATCAGTAATGTACTCGTTGCATATAAGAATTTCTTCTAAAGGTGAGCATTGAGCATTTTTAATCTCCTCGAGTTAAGAGGCATGTGCATTCCATGATGACCAATTTTATTTACTATCTCTATTACTTTAAACTTATGTTTAGATGAGGGTGAATGAAGGGGAATGGGAATGGAATAGAAAATTTTCTCATATTTGGCTACTTAATTTTAATGGAGGGAAAAGAGAATGGAGAGGAATTTTTTGCTCTGATTCCCCTCTAAAACCCAATTTTCTAGCACCCCGGTTTAGGGTTGAATGGGATGAAAAATTTATAAAAATGTGTTTAAAAGAAAATTACCTACTTGCCCCTTGTACGAAATCAATAGAAAAAATATATTATTACTTTTCAATATGTATTTCTGAGAGTATCAGTGTTGTTTGTCATACTTGAGAATGAGTCAAACAACTAGAGAATTTATGATACTTAATAGTTTACAAGAAATTACGAGTTCTTATATTAAAACTATATTTCTCGCTTTGATTGAGATTATAACGATGTTATATTTAGATTAGTAGCTTCTTGATATATGCAATCCAGAAAAAAATGTATATCTTGTGTATTTGATTGCAAGTTGTGTGATGTGTAGAATTTAACTTTTTTTTTAAATGAACTTAGATGTGTAACATAAAGATAATGATATATTTGTCTATTCATAAAAATTTATATGCGTGCAAGGTAAATTTTTCACCTCTATTTCCCTTAATATGATAAATCTAAACAATGTAAAATATTTCCCTTTCCTTCCCGGCTTTTCACCCTCATACAAACAAAGCCTAAAGGAGAAATTGGTAGTTTTGGTCTCTTTTTCTATTTTTAAAACTATCATCAATCCTAATTTAATTATATGATAATTCAAGATTTTTTAATTATTATTTCAATTATTTCTAAAAAGTAATTTCACCAACTATTCCTTTTTTCTCCACGATGATTTTTATTCTGAAAATGTATATGGATCTCACCATAGCCATGATTATATGAAATTATTCATTGATGGGATATCAGTCTACAATTGTATTTTAGTACAATTTAGGGTAAATGACATTTTTAGTCCTCAACCTTTCTCACTTTTACCATTTTCATCCTAAACCTTTATTTTTTATCATTCACATCCTCAACATTTTGATTTTTTGTCACTTTGGTCCCACTGTTACTTTTTTATCCAAAAAAGTATATTCCATCCAAAAAAAGAATATTTCATCCAAAAGAAAATGAAAAGTATCGGTCTGATTTTACTGATGGTCATATCTCCTTCAAAATTAAGACGCATTTTCGATTCAAAATTGATTGATCATTATTAGCATTATAAAATTGTGACTTATTATGAGAAAAATGAGTACTAAGTTTTAGAAGAAGCACCTGCTAGTAACCAATATTTCTTTAATCAGGGACAGAATAAGTTTTTTTGAAAAATATTTTTGTTGAAAAATGATTTTTGGATGTAATATTCTTTTTTGGATGGAATATATTTTTTTGGATGGAAAAAGTAACAGTAGGACCAAAGTGATAAAAACTCAAAAAGTTGAGGACGCGAATGACAAAAAATAAAGATTTAGGACGAAAATGATAAAAACGTAAAAGGTTGGGGACTAAAAGTGTTTTTTCCCTATATTTTATCATTCAAAAATCTTTGGTATGTGGGAGTGGTGGCACTTCGATTAATTTATTTAATTCGTCATAATATTATTTTTAAATTGTATTTGACGATATTCGGCACGGTCGTCATTTGCTAGTTTAATTAATTCGTCCGTCCCACTTGCTCCATAGTCGTCTTTCCTCATTCGACCGATTTCCAACACATCCCTTGGATCTACTAAATCACCAGCTCAATGCAATCTCTGACAGATTAACAATTACTAAGGTTTCTATAAACTTTTAGTAGATTGTTGTTTGATTGCTCGTAATCCATTATGGTCATCGATCCAGTAACAATAATAGATTTTCTGTAAACTCGTAATATGTTCGTCTCAAAAATATTAAACACAGACCCGTGCTATACATGAAAAGAAAATAAAAACAAACAAATGTGAAATACTGTAATAAATTTATATAATTAAATTGTTTATTTATAACTTATTGCAATTTAATTTATTTGAAGTTCTTTAACGTACAATATTGTAAGTATGTCATTCTCAATTGTTATTAGTACACTATGCCAATTTTACGATTTCAAATCATTCGTTCAAAAAAGTGACATTTTTCTACTAAAATTCTACATGTGGAATGAGATGGGGAAATCTGAGCAGTTAACGAAAGATTCTTACGTTTAAGATCGTAGATATTGAGTGAATGGAAAATTATTGAAATTATTATTTTATCCTTAATCTAGAAATCATATGCATATCGTAAATTTTAATATGTAAATTAGATGGAGGCCAATTATGGAAGATTAAAAAAGACATCAAATTTCACAAATATTTACATATAACAGTAAGTATAGATATAGATAAATGGATATCGATGGAGACGGTGATTCATGCTGGTTTCCTCTGTTGAGATGGTCAGGAATAAGAGATCTCCTTCTTCTTTTTGATATCGATGGTGTCCGGGCCGGCCACCGGAGTGACAACGATTCCCGACTAGTCCACCAGACGGTGTATTGTACGATCTGGGGCCCGCCATTAATCCCCAGATACTGTCCTCTGAGAGATTCGAACCCATTTACTGGCGTACTGTTTTATGTCAGTTTACTAGTTAGGCTGCCCTCTCGGAGGCAATGAAAAACTCGGTTTCTCTCCCTCGACCCCTTCTTCCTAAGCGACAGTTCCGGTGGAGAAAACTGACGACAACATATGGGGCAGAGAGAGAGAGGGAGCCAGTTCTCTTAAAGAAAATCTTTATCCACACTCTGTCTCTCGATATGGGAAATTAATTGAGAAAATATCTCTTCTTTAATGATCAATAGGAATAAAATACATCGTAATTATTAAATCATAATTATATTTTGATAAATATAAAAGATAATAATTTAAAATTACATCACATCATGTGAACTAGATAACACGGAACCAAAAATTAGTTTGCTAACATTCTCCTTGTTATCCCACATGTCATTATTTACCTTTATGGATTAATTAATAATAACAAAACACATGCCACGTGTCATTATTTACCTTTATGGTTTAATTAATAATGACAAAACATATGGGGCGAATTCATTTTGTGGATCGATTGGCTCTTCAAGTTGAATTAATGGTTTCTTCTCCACCATAAGTGCTTTTGATATCTTACTTGAGACCATCCCTCCTAAATTTGGACACTTCCCTAACCACACTTTTGCTAACATGGCACCTTAGAGGACACCTCGCGAACTCGTTGCTTGGCTTGACACTTCATAACATAATCTCACACTTTTAACTAGGCCTGATAATTTTTGACACAATATGATAATCCGATACGACACGATACAGAGTTAGACGGGTTCGGGTTGAGTCTAAATCAATTGACCCATTTAACTTGTTTATATAATCAGGTTGAACTCATGTAACCCGTCATGACACAATTAAACTCTTTTTTTTTTTGTGTACAAGGAGGCACATTGCCTAGAAAGGGTTATGTATTTATGTATTTATGTATTTATATGTCAAACTCATTAACTCATTTAAACATATTAAATTAAAATTACAATTATACCCCCACACATTCAGTTATACGGGTTAAACGTGTCGTGTCGCGTCGCGTCGTCTCGTGTCAATCTGATTTTAAACGGATCGTGTTTGTGTTTGAATTTTCTGACCTATTTATTAAACGAATTGCATATGGGTTGGGTACTTTTGACACGAACTCGTTTTATACACAATACGTTTAAACAGGACACGACATTATCGTGAGATTTACTTTTATCGAGCTAAAAATTAATATATTTTACAGAAAATAAGATAAAATCAATATGGTTGGGCATAAGGAGGCCAGTGGTTTTCCCGTATGCCACCATTCCCTTCCACGCAAGGTCGTTCGTGGCCAATGAGGTATTTTGCGGTCTCCTTAAAGAGTGGGAGGTAGGGATGTATAGGAGAAGATCTTCTATGTTCTTACCTTATAATGATGTTAAGAGAAAATATCAACTAAATTATTTGATTGATGGCAATTATGCCAATTGCTCGGTTGGTTAACACCAATTTACTCATTTGTTACAATTCGATTGGTACTTTCTCAGGTCACGTGATTAAACAGTATCACCTAAGAATTTCTCGGTCGATAGGCAGCACTGGAACGGAATAACAATATCTCGAGAAATTCTTAGGTGAACTGAGTGTATAAATGTTATGAACTCGACCAACGATTATTTCAGGTGTCCGCAATAGATTCCACATCGTCTTAATAAAGTGAATATTATTAATAGTGAGAGAAAGATTATGTGATATTTTTTATTACTGCGCAAATTAATCATTGACCAAGTTTACGGATAACGTAACAAGTTCAACTCATGTAAAAATCTCTCCAATCTCCTTCTCTCTTTGAAGAGGAAATCCACATCACCCTCTAAGTGAATTCAATCCAAAAGTTTAAATTGATAAGTGGTGATATCCATAGTACTGTTATTCAAACTCATTGGTTGGTGGGTTGACCACAAGGAGGAGGAGATGAGGAAGCAGAGAAGGTTAGGGTTTGTTTGGATGGATATACTGAGCTGACTGACATGTGTACCACGTGACGACAATTACGTGATGTTGTAAAAAATAATACTCAGTTATGCTTAGTTTTCTATTTTTAAGATTTTATAAAAATAACTCTTAAAATAACTAAATATTATTAGTTTATAATACTACACAATCACTGTCACGTGATATATCCAATAGAGATAAGACTCTCTCATGGTTGATTAGTGAGGGATAAGGATAAATTTAGTAAGAGCGGAAAAGGAAAGAAAGGGAAGGGATTATAAGAATGTAATCGATGGTTAGGAAGAGTAGGAAAATCACTTTTTCTCATTAGGAGGAGTAGGAAAATCACTGTTTATTTTAATTTAATTAATTTTAAAAAAACTGCTCAAAAGTAATGAGGATTTTTATCATTAGTTTAAAAACGAGTACGTGGTAAAATATCCAAGAAAATAAGATAATTACAGGATCAAAAACACTGAGAAATTCTCTAAGTTGACTACGAGGAAAATACATGCGAGCAAACATATCAAATAAGTGCAGAATACTTGTAGATTACCACCAATAACCGAGATTCTAATCTCAACACTCTGCCAAGAACTACATGGACCCAAGTGAAAACTGGGAAAGAAGGCTCCACAAGCCATTTATCCATATAGTCCTCAGTAATCTTATGTAGATTTTTTAAAAAATATTCATACAAGAACAATACAGAAGGGTGTCTTGGACCGTATTCGGGCATGGGCGTGTGCATTGTCCACTAGTACTAGACTCGGGTTTTCTTCCATCTCCGTCGTCTCTTCCCTTGGCTGGATTTTGCCAGATCTTGTTCAGATCTTGCTAGATATGGTGAAGGGATCTCAACAAATCCGACATAGAGATTACAAGGCTAGTTGCGAAAGCTAGAGGGTCGTTGTTGCTGGGTTGTTGGTGGACGAATTCGAGGATCCATATATATAGGCAAGGAAAACCACTGAAAGAGGGGGAGAGGACTCGCCGTCGGTGAGGAGAGGGAGGGACGGACGCATCAACAGGCCGAAGGGAGGGCTGACTGGGCAACCCGGAGTAAAAGCCACCAGATCGGCAGTGGAGGATATGTACGGCCACTAGTTAATGGAGGTGGAGGCCACTTATCGGGAAATGAGGAGAGGAGGGGGAGACTAACGCACTTGGCCGGAGGGGCTTTTACTGGAAGAGGCAAGGGCTACTGGAGAGGGTTTAGGGAGAGAGAGGAGGGGGAGATTGCTTCTGCTGAACCCTGTAATTTTAAAATTCTTTACCTTTATTTTATTCTTATTTTTATATATTTTTTAAATATTTTTAAGCAAGTATGCCCGTAATACTATTACAAAACACCAAATTAATAGCCACACCTCATGCTGTCATATCAGCCACGGTTAACGGCTCTAGAGTGAACAATTTTGACGATGTTTTGTTAAAATATTACATTTTATCAAAATATTATATCATTTATTCACATTTTTATACCAAAACGTTTTTGATGAAATTTTTGTATTCGTGAAACAAATTTCCGGAAAATGGTGGTGCTTTATCTTTCCCAAGATTTTCTCCTCCAATATTCAAGGGGAAAAAGAGATTTATCTTCCCTAATAAAGGAAAATCCCCCAAACAAAATATCGCCAACACAAATAATCTTCATTTGACTCTCTAAAACGATAAAAAAAAATTAAATGTTCCTACCTAGCAGTAACGTGGTGCGGAATAATCAATTAAACTGCTTTGATTAGTAATAATTATGACAACTGTTCGGGTGATTAACACTAATTTACTTATTCATCATATTTTGATTGGTGTTATCTCACGTCATATGGTGGAGTAAGATTACCTAAGAATTTTTCCTCTAAAATTTAAGAAATTTTTAAATTGCCCTATCTCATCAAGGAGAAAGTCTTGCATATATCACCTGAAGTGCTGACGTGATATCATAATAGAATTTTTTTTATAGAGTTTGATTAAAAAATCTTAAAAAATCTTAATCTTATTGATTTATGACACCACATTAGTATTGACATATGATGTATTCATTATACACAATTTTCTCTCCTCGTCGAGTTACATAAGAAAATACCAATTAAATTATAAGTAAATTAGTGTTAATTAGAGAAACAGGGTTTAATGCAGTTGGTACGACTATCGTCCAATGACCTACAGATTCTGGGTTCTATCTCACCCGTGTGACTTCCCGTACCCTTTTATCATCATTCATTCTATTTTTTCTATGCCTATGTGCTTCCTATGTATGTATATCGAAAAGAATAGTGTTAATCATAAAAAAATTCTAACAATTATTATTAACCAGAATAATTTAATTGATATTTTTTACATATTATTTTGTCATCTAAAAGTTAGCTCGTTTTATCTCTCTAAAAGTTAGTTCCTAACAAACAAACCAAAATTAGCCCTTTCCTATATTTGCTTTCTTCACCACGCCTCCCCTCGACAACCCTATAAATACCAAATCAAAATTTCCCGAGGCAAGGGAGAGGCCGAGAGAAGAAGGTCAACAAATCCTACGTCATCACATCAAAGATGAGCTCCGCCGCAGCCCCCTTTACCCTCCTACCCTTTGCTCTGTGCCTTCTCCTCGGCCTCCGTGCCGACCTGGCCGCCGCCGCCGCCGGGACGAGCCTCGTGCCGGAGGTCTGCGGCGAATGCAAGAACAGGGACCTGTGCCTGTCGAGCCTCGGCGCCGACCCCAACGCCCAAGGCGCCGACCTGAGCGCCCTGACCCTGATCTCGATCCGCGTGGCCACGGCCAACGCTACCGACACGCTGACCTACATCCGCCAGATGCTGTACGACAGGAGCCTCGAGCCCGGAGTCCAGCAGGCCCTGAGTGACTGTGGCGACGCGTACGTGGACGCGGTGCAGCAGCTGGACGACTCCCTCGCGGCCCTCACCGTGAGGAACTACGCCGACCTCAGCATGTGGGTGCAGACGGCGGCGGCGGAGGCGGACTCGTGCGCCGCAGGATTCGGCGGCGCAGACAAGCTAGGGGTGTCCAGCCGGAGCGAGACGCTCAGGCAGCTGTGTGACAATGCCCTCACCGTCATCGGCCTCCTGGAGAAGAACAAGCAATGATTTGACGTACATTAATCAATTGGATTAACAGTTCCTTATTCTTCTTCTTCTTTTCTTCCTTCTGTATGTTTCCTCGTCGAAATTTTTCGACGAATAATATACAATAACATTCTCTCCGCTTATGGGGAGCTGATCGTGAATTGATCTTGAATGGATCGATCATCACTGGGTAGCACACTTGCACGAGAAAGTTTTGAAAGGTCAACCGGTTAACCTATTATTATATTGAAGAAAAAAATATAGTTTTGGTCTTACTTTTAATATTTCAAAACTATAATTAATAAGTAAACTTAAAAAATTAATAAAATGGGTTAAAACGTAAAATCGGTTTAAGAGTATAACTACCACTAACTACTCTCTACCTTTTCTAATTATAGATTTTATTTTTTTATTCTTGATAAGTTATATCAAAAATTCAAAGTGTTATAAAAAAATTAATACAAAATTATAAAATATACAGTAAAATATAATTTAATAATCAACTACATATTTAACAATTCTGTGTATAACACGGGGCCTGCGTCTAGTAATTAATTATGAGTCAATCAATTTTGGTCAATAAATTGGATATTGATCACAAGTTTTTAGGTGGAAATGTATCTAATAGATAGTAAAAAGAATTCTTGTATATTCGAAACTTATGGTCAGTATATATTATAAAAAATTAAAACTAAAATAAAAATGTAGGGCTCGTAGTCAGTTAATCGAGTATCGAAGAAAAAATGTTGTCTCCTATAAGTTAAAGTCCATAACTCGAAAACCGGAGGGAAAATCTGTCTTGTATTAGTTTGTCTTCCTCACTTTTTTGTGCTCGATATCGGTAGAATTGAATATTACCACCTATAAAGTTAAATATTTAACTAAATATTAGCTCCACCACTCAAAAGTTTTACACATCGCATGTATTTTTCGACAAAAACTTTGGACATAATTTTTTTTTTTTTTTTACAATTTGACCTGACCAAACCAAATGATTAGCCCAGCAAGTTGAGGAAAAGAAATACGACAACCTAGTATGTACACATTGATCGGACTCCAACATCCAGGGAGAGAAAGAAGCTGCCTTATGTTCCATACATTGGTTTCTCCTGCAGCCATATATAATTATTATTGTAAAGATGAAATTTTGTTCGTAGACAGGGATGAATTCAGGGGTACTCGGGAGCGATCGTCTATCTTAAATTCGGAAATATCCTATAATGTATTATACAAAATTTATCGATTAAATATATATTTTCTATACTATTATATACAAATGTTTCTGAAGTTTAAGGTCTTTTTCATTTTTCATATTTTCCCATCAATCTAATTTACGTATTAAAATTTATGACATGTATCTGATTTCCAGAATTAGGGAAAAATAATAATTTCTATCATTTTTCTCTCACTCCATATCGATGATCTTAACAGTAAAAATTTTTCATTAACTACTCAGATTTTTCTATTTTACACCATATCTAAAATTTTAGCACTAAAAATCTGTCAAATTTTTTGAACGAATGATTTGAATTTGTAAAATTGAAAAAGTAAAATTGACAGTGTATTAATGACAATTGAAAATGTCATATTTTCTACTATAAGTTAACGAATTTTAAAAAAATTAAATTACAATGAATTATAAATAAATGATCTAATTATATAAATTTATCTTAATATTTCATATTTATTTATTAAGTTATCGTTTTTTTTCTCCCTTTAGTTTCAACCCTTTGACTCAGTATTTCTGAAACTGCCCTAGTCTTTGATGTGGAGAGAAAAATGAACGTGAAGACATGATTAAACACTGTCTACTACTTAGGAATTCGATCAGCTCTGAGTAATTCAAATTAGTCGGGGTCGCCCATTAAATGCTGATTTTTATTATTAATGAGATTTTAATCCAAAATTTTATTTGAATGAAGGACACTTCAATTCAAATAACGTCAAGACATGTCGATGGTTATAACGGAAATCGGGCACCCGGCCCGATTTGTACGGGCGGACCGGTTCCTAGGATAGCGTCCAAGCTCCAAACCCGGCTTGTTGAAATTCCCATCCCACCCCCTCCCAACATCTCCACGCGGGGAACATGCGCGTGTCATCACTCCCTCTTCGACGGTTTGAAAATTCTCCGTCATTTTTCCGTAAGGGCCACCGTCAACCACAGTCCAACTTCGTCTCGGTTCCCACCCTTTCTCCGGCGAGTCGCCGAAGATAAAATTACGATATCACCCCTCACTTGATCCACCAAAACAAGGCTCTCCCAGCCACCCCCTGTAGTCGTTTTGGTCAAACCGCAACATAACCTCCCGGATTTCGCTTCCACCTTGTCTAAACAACCTGAAAGTTGCTGCCTCCCTTTCGTTGCCTTGACAATTCT
>JAOYND010088510.1:0-10864 GCA_025802135.1 Lagerstroemia fauriei | reverse complement strand
TAGCCGTTAGTATTGTGTCGACATCATAAAACAGTCCTTTTACAGACGAGACGAGACCATGCGTTCCACCTTCTTCTTATTCTTGCTCGATCATAATCAAAGTGAATTGTCTATCTATTAATTTCAGTACCTGACAGAATTTTAGGACTACCAGGTTAAAATTCTCTCGAGATATACAGTTTGCACCAACGGGTAAATTACATGGATGGTACATTAACTTTCTCAAAAATTTCATATATGTACAATAATTTTTTTAATTGCATATAACTACATTAATTTTCTAAAATGTTTCATAATGGTACAAATTGTGACGGAGCTACTAACACCATTAATTTGGTGTTGAGTTAGCACATGACATGGACGACACATGTGCATCAGTGCTGACATAGTATGTTCACGTAATATTTTTAAATAAAAATATAAAAACTTAAAACAAACATTAAAAAATTTAGAAAAATTTTATAAAATTTTTCTAAATTTAAAAATAAAGGAAAAAATTTTAAAAAGTAAAAATAATTTTTAAAAAATAAAATGTGTTAAAATTCGAAAAAAGAAAAATTCTAGAAAATCGAAGAAAATATAACATATATAGAAAATTAAGAACATTAAAAAATTTTAAAAAAATTTGAAAGATATAGGAAAATTTAAAAATGCAAAAATAATTTTTTAAGAAATAGAAAAATATATAGAAATTATAAAAAATAGAAAAAAATTCTAGAGAATATAAGAAAATTTTAAAAAATATAGATTAATAAGAAATTTGTATAATCTTAATTTTCTATATATTTTTACAGATAAAAAATATTGATATTGAGTTAAACAGTTATCCCGAAATCCATAAAAATTAGACTAATTTCTGCAGGATTGCTCGAAATGAACATACATTGGGCATTCCTCAATTATCCTGAACTACTAGACAACCCTCTTAAGTCTCATGATCAAGAAGACCTTTGATATTTCATCGCCAAGGTAGATGCCGGCTTCTCGAAACTGCCTGAATTGATCCCTTTAAGAGCATCACTGAACCTGAAACCATCTTCCTCAATGGCACCCTGGTTCTTTGTAACTTTTAGGACGAGGAAAATTTGGCTCTTCCGGCAGGGGGTGTAAATGAGTCGAGTCGAGCCTAAACCTACCTTGTTCAAGCTTGGCTCATTTAACAATTTGCGAATTCGAGCCCGAGTTCAAGTTTGGACAAGCCTAAAATTTTAAGCTTGGGCTCGGCTCATTATGATAAATGAAAGCTCACCGAGCCTAAACGAGCCAAGCCGAGAAAGACGGTGTAGTGTGAGTGGCAAGCAGACTTGTCAATTATCGAAGGTAAGAAGAAGATGAAGAGAACATATTATGAATTAGTAATCTGTAAATGGGTAAAAAAGAAGAAGAAAAAAGGGGTTAGAGTAAACAAAAATACTTAAATTGATTTTTTTGTTTTCAAAATAATAATAATAATAATAATAATAATAATAATAATAACAATTATGATATAAAATAAAAGTCTTGTTTAGGCTTGCGAGCCTCTCAAGCCGAATATTATTTGGCTCAGTGCGGCTCGTTTAATTGGCGAGCCCGGAACCGAACTCAAGCTTTCATCGAGCCGAGATCGAACCGGTTTGCGAATCATCTCATCTCATTTACACCCCTACTTCCAGCCACTTCTACCCCCGCCTCGACTATTAGCCTGAAGTGTGAGGCTCACCCCGCCGCCCGAACAGGGACCTTGGGAGTGAGAAGTATATCTAGTCCTTGGAGAGCTGCCCGTTTGGCGCCATGTCCGGGATGAGCTCCTCATAGTAGAGACTGTCGGAGTTGCAGAGTAACAAAGCCAAAGAGTGAGATGAGGAAGATGAGGAGGAGATCTCAGCTCGGCGATGCTCTTAAAGGGATCGCCTCAGGCAGCTTAAAGAAGCCGGCATCGCCCCCAGCGGAAATATCAGAGGTCTTCTTCATGAGGAGACTCAAGAGGATTGTCCGATCGTTCAGGATTCATTTCGAGCAATATTGTAGAAATTAACATACTTTTTTGGAATTTCGGGATCGATATTTCATTCAACACCAATATTTTCTATGTGTAAATATATATATATATATATAAGAAATTAAGATTATATAAATTTCTTAATTTTGTATATTTCATTCTAATTTTTAAAAAATTATTTTTAATTTTTCATACTTTTTCCTGTATTTTTAAATTTTTTAAAATTTTATAAAAATTTTCAAAGTTTTTAATATTTGTTTTAAGCTTTTTACATTTTTATTTAAAAACATTACTTAGACATAGCATGTCAGCACTGATGCAATGTGGGCGTCCATATCATGTGCCACTCAGCACCAAATTAAATGTATTAGTAACTCTGTCACGATTTGTACCATCATGAAACTTTTTAGAAAATCAATGTAGTCATATGCAATAAAAAATTTTATTGTACCAATATGAAACTTTTGGGAAAGTTAATGTACCGACCATGTAATTTACCATTGCACCAAGTGTCCACCACTTATGTTGGGAATCGGCTCGAGCAACTATGAACACAAGAAAAAAGAGGTGATAGGCGAACACACGATATGTGTGATTCGGGAAAGTGTGGTGTTGTCCGTACGTCTACAGATAAAGTAGGAGCATCAATATTCATTATGATCGTTAAAAATGGCAGAGTGCTAGAAGTGGAGCCCGAAATCCTAACTCTGGGAATAAAATGGAGAAACCACCTGCCTTTCTTAGAAAAAAACTTAATCGCATATGAACCTAAAAGGGAATAAAAGAAAAAGTGAATAAATTGACACAGTAAGTCTGGCTAGTGAGAGTTGAATCCAAACTTCTTGATCTCCGCTTGTGAAGGTATGTTGTGTAACCGTGCTTATGTGGTGATATGAACCAATCAGATTTAATCATTTTTTATTTTTATAAAACCAATAAAGATAGATGACAATTCTAAGGATACTTGAATTCTATTAAATGATGTCAACACATAGAAACAATGTGGTATAAAATTCTTTTTTCCTTTCTCGGGTTGATAATTTTAACTATGGAATTTCATTTTTTTGGGGAAAATTTTTTGGTCGATTAATATTGCTCCTTGATTTTTTTATCGAACTAAAAATCATAACAACTAGTAGTCCACACCTGCACTTCGCAGCGGGAGTTCGTGCCCTTTTCTGAAACTGAAAATAGAAGCTCATAAATGAAGGAAGTATTATTCGCATATATACATTTCAATTCTTTTCAATGAATTGATAGAAGTTCATTCAGTGAACACAGATGCTACCTTAAAATAGCAGGGAAAGACAAAATATGAAAACAAATATTTGTGATCTCTCAAAATAAATTCATAGTGAAGACTATACATAATGTTACGAAGAGCAGATAAGCTTTAAATATCATAGATCAATCTCAGGAATACAAAAGACAATAAAGTATTGCTTTTCACTACAACTGTATGCTACCTATTTTTTATACAACCTGTGGATATAAAAATAGTAGCACCCGTTAGAGTAAAACTATAGTTACTATACATAAAAGACAAAAAACCAAATAGAAGACAAAAGTGGTCTGTAGTCCTGTCAGTCTTTAAGAAAAAAACAGAGTGCTATGATCCTACTAAAGTAGGAATCATAAAAAATGCCAAAATATCTTTCTGATCACTCCATCATTGATCTCTAATCCTTTTTCTCTTTCTTGACGACCCTATTAAGAATTGAAGTAAGATGTAAGAATTTGTGTAATCATTGAAAGCACAGAAGTAAGATAAATCTGGAGAAAACAATTTTGATAAGAAAAATGCTTACACATTCTGTGGCCTTTTCTGCAAGGGTTCTTCACTATCTGCTTGGTTAGGTAATTGTATTTCTTCCAAATGCATACTTGTTGTACTCACTTCACTGGTAGGAGATGGTGTGCTGAAATTAATTTTTTTACATATTTCTGAGTAATAAAATAAATACCAAATTTGATGCATACACACACATATCAACAGTTAGTTTCAGACACATTATGACTTACACATTAGTGTCCTGGTCTGCGATGGTCTGGGATTCATTTGGCTTAAGAAAAAGTTGTCTTCTGGCTGCACTAGATCCAGAAAGTGGAAGAGGTGTTTCCATTTGTATAATAGAAGGGGCTAGCAATGTACATAATACATAGTTAGTATTTGAAAGTAAAGGATATGCTTTAATAGTTGATAAAATTTGGTGTATTACAATTTCAAAAGGTAAGAACATGAAGTGTACTTTCTGTGGTGCTTCCAACAATCTTGATGGTTTTGTCTGGTGGAGTAGCAAGATGGTCAGTATCTGGAATCATTGCAATGACTTTGAAGCTTTTCTTGCTCTTAGAAATGGATTGACGGCGTAAGAACAGTAAAAACATAATTTTTGCCAAAGAGTTTATTGAAAACTGGTGGGAGAGTTGATCGATCTGAGCCGATGCTGCTAGCAAGATTTGGAATAGGAATCTATATCAGATCTTGAACAGATTTGCTAAACATGATAAAACTTGTTTTACCTGTATGGTCTTCCACAATCATGTTCAATTTATACCTGCACTAATTGGAATATCATATGTTCATATTTTACGCATATAATGTGTTTAAAAATGTAGGAGGAAGTTCGTGAATAAATACCAAGGGATGGGTGTGATATCTGCTTCACTACAATGGTTACACCAGATTGTGGAACGATAGGTTTGAACAGTTGTTTTGCAATTGGGGCATGCACGGTAATACCAACCTTCTAATGGATCATTGTTCACCAAAATACCTTTGCACTTGAATCTCCCATTCTGCCAAAAAGACAATGGTCAGATCAACACTGTCAAAAAACTGCAGAATGATTAATCTGACAAAATAAACTTGTGATTTAGAGGAGTCAAAGTTCAATAAATCAACAATAGTCACAACAGCCTCAGTCTCAACCATGGAAGTGATAGGTGCAGCCTTGGAATAATTTCTCTAACAGTGATCATTTTGGAGATTCTGTGAAGAAGGGAGATATTAGATAGAGTATCCTAGCTAAAGAAATAAATGGGAAAAAGATAGATATATTTGGTACCCATTCGAAAATGCTTGGACCTCTGGAATATCTAAACCGATGTAGTATCGTGTTAAGTGCGAAGAAGAAAGGCGGATTCTTCCTACTTAATTTATATACTAGAAATTCAATATATCATAAGAGGATATCATGGTGATGATAACAAAGTTAATCTATGTCAACTAATTAAAAAAATGAGGGTTGCAGGCTGACCTTCCCATGTTCTAACTGCCATTCCTATTAATATTGCAATAACTGGATCTGATCGATGGAGAACAACACTCTCATCAAATTGAACAGCATTCTTGTCCCACAACGTAAGAAACACTTGTTTTTTCTACAAACAACAAAGATGAAGTATATTTACCATGTACCTAATGTGTGAAAAAAGCTGTGAATACATTGATCAATCCAAAATGATATTTACTTGAGGTTTTGAATCTCCAAGGTTCTTTGTTGTTCCATCCTTCCTTGCAGTGGACCAACTCCAATAATATCGCCAATGACATCTTGAAAAAATCAAGTAGAAATTTATCAGCATAAATATTGAGCAAGACTTAAAATTTAAATTAAGATAGTAATAAAAAATAATAATCTCATGTGTGATAGAGCGTTATATCTCAAATCTATACCTAGCAGGTCTTCATCTTTACGTATGAGATGTTGAAACCGATCAAAGTCAGTGAAAGTGAATTTGTATAATGGTATGGACATATTCTCAGAGGAGATTCTGACCGCTGATGTTGCATGATTGAGTTGTATCATTAATTCATTAGGAACTGACCGATACTTTTTTTTTTCACGTTGGATAACCTTGAAACCAAAGAGCTCATAAATGATACCCTCCTGAAGCAGCGAATCGGATAGCTCAGTATCATGTTGCTGGCTGAGGCTTCAATGCACATTTTCTACAAAGAATGTAAAGCAAAGCAATTATGAGTGTCAAATAAATATTTATATATAGAAACTATCTAGTAAGGACCACTCACATCCTCGTGAATGAGGATGCAATTGAACCCAGCCCAAGTGGCATCTGACAGTTTCCAAACATTAGTAACATGCACTTTTGTCCACCAATTCTTTCGATCGAGCGACAAATCAAATATATGCAGTTAAGCCATGTGTGCAACGTGTAGGGAGAAGGAACCTGCTTTTGGAAATGAGACCTAGAGCTTTTCTAGTGGAATGAGTGAAAAGCAAACACTATCACAGTTTAAAAGGGCAGAAGTCTTGCGAGGACAGAGACAATCAAATCCCTTGATCTCATGGTTTGTAATTTAAATCATTGGTGAAAAGATTATATATCTGAGTAGGTAAGGGGAGGTGGATAGGGAAAGTACAAACCGATTGTGTTTAGGTGAACAAAATTACAGAGGGAATGGAGTGAGGAAGAAAGAGTAGTTGAAGCTTGGTAAATAGAATGGGGAGATGCAGAAAGATTCAGTTGATATGGATCAGAAATTGGGTACCTGATGCAGTGTGACGTGCTGGCAATATGAACATCTTCATCGTTCTAGGGTTTTGCCGTGAAGACTGTTTCATGGTTCGAGCAATCGACGAAGCAGGCATCTTGTCTCTGCGAGTCAAACAATGATAATAGAGATGTTTAGCTGTAGATGAAAAGCTAGACAATGTTAGAGATAAGGGTTGAAGGAGGTGCTGCCGTTCCTTGGGGATGAAAGGAGATGTGTTTGCGGTTGCGAGAAATAAAGGAATGAATGTTTTTATTTAATTTTTTCTTCAGTTAAAATGGAAAAAGAAAGGTAGAGTGGCCGATAGCTGACTGGAGAGCGAGAAATAGATGGTGGCTGTAGACCGTCGGATTGATCATGTGGGTAAAACTTTTATTATAAAAGCAATGGACAGGAAAGTAAAGTCTAGATTGATGACGTGGCAAAGAAAGAGAAGTTTGATAGAGATGGTAATACAAATGATTTTCTCTAGATAAATAAGGAGTTATTTAGCAAACAAAATAAAAGTGAGGAATTGACAAACTGAAATAAGAAAGATTACCACAATTTGAGGCAAGATATGTCAAATAAGCATATAAGGATGCAATTCTTAAAATGAAATGAATGAATTAAACTGGAAAATGACAATGAAAACAAAGAAACATACTTAAAATTAATATGCACTACAACTAAAATGGAATGAATGAATAAAAGTAGAAAGTGACAATGAAAATAGAGAAACATATCTAAAATAAAAATGTTAGTAAGAATGAAAATATACTAAATTGATAAGGTTGACAAATCTGTTAAAGCAACAAAAGTTCTATTAGAAGATAGGGAAATGTGAGAAATCAGAATGAATACCTAAAAATGGACACTAAGTGAATATACAAACAATTGAAAACATATAATTAGTGCAATCTACAAATGTTAATAATTGAAAGTTTGTTATTTATATTACTTACATATCTTATATGAATTGATTGAATTATAAAAATGGAATTTTTACGCAGAGAAACTGATTTGAAACAGAGGCCGAATAATAATGCTACAATCAAAATGAAATGAAGGGGATAAAAGTAGGAAATGTGAACGAAAATGAAGAAAAATTTAAAATCAATGTGGCCTCTGAGATGAAAATCTATTGAAGCAACAAAAGTTATATTAGGAAAATTGGGAAATGAGGGAAACCAAAATAAATACCTAAAATTGCCTACCTTAGTAAATATAGAAGGCATCCAAAATGGCTAATAAATGTTATTTATAAATGGTAATAATAGAAACTCTTTTTATCCATGTTAGTTACATAACTTATATGAATTGATTAGATTAAAAAATGCCATCAAGGAAATAAAGAAACATATAATGAGGAATGGTTGACTGTGAAAAAGAGAAGTGTACAGGAAGAAATAATTAAAATCAATGCTCTGCATATATAGGTAAATGATACTGACGTCACGAAAGCAATAATAGAGGGAAATAATAAGGATTTAATTACCACAAATCATAACTTACCTTAATAGTAAATTTGCTTCCATCAGCAAGCACGGGAAGAATTTCTACCATTGTAATTCCCATACCTGGATCCCCTTAATAATGGATTGTCTACCCCTGCCCTATAGTCAAAATGCAATGATTTCCATTAGTTACAAAAGAGAAACAAAAAGACAACTGGATTAACTCAATCCATCTTGCATTCAGCTCTATCAGGATGGGATCAATCAAAAAAATTCAAGCATAAATTCCAATATAGGAGCATTCAGCTATTCAACTGAACAATATTCTCATTCTCTACTTTTCCATCATTCATACGAATGAGAAAACAAAAATATCACCTTACGAGACATTTTATGGTACATGATTGAGATGATAAAACCATCCAAGCAAAGTGTAAATTAAAACTCTCTCTTCTCATTATCCTTTAGAAATATGAAAAAGAAAAAGGCAGAAATAAAAGGTTCAAACATTATTTTCAAAACATTGTGAACAAATATCATAAAATTTCAATAAAGCAATAGACATAGTAAAACATAGAAAAAGCTATAGAGAAAGCTAGATGCAATCTTGAATATGAAAACATGAAATAAAACTTATCTGTATACCCATTGAAGCCTGAACAACATCACCCGACAAAACCACCTGATCTTTGCGGGGGATGGCTCGACTCCCATGATCACCAAAGATCGACCTAATTCTCCTTGAGTCTACACAATAAGGGAACCGTTATTGAAATACACTTAAAAAGACCATCAAAATGACAGAATTGACCAGCTCAGGACTAACCTGATCCGATACACCTGTCAGCTCTTCTTTGCAATAGAATTGCTCTTCTCCTACGCCTATTCTCCTGAAACATGTTCATCATCCCCTGAACAATGCAGAAATAATATATTAAGAGCTACAACGGCCTGTTGACCTGTAATAAATAAGAGCAGACAGAAAACCAAGATTGAAAAATGACAAATTGAGAACAAACCAAGGATCAGCTGTATGTAAGGACTGTCTGTAAGGTCGCCAATCCACCCCTAATTAATACAAAGATACAAACCCAATAGGCACAATAGTAGCTCCAATACATAAACTAAGGAAATCAAACAGAAACCGTTTTCAAAACGATAATCTTTAGCATAAGAAGATGAATATAAAAGTTCCAGTAATAATTTCACGTATATCAAATAAATATTTTTACACAATATTTTTTTTGGCTAATACTCATAAATTTTTCATCACGCACCACTTACTCCGCATTTTTTCGATGCAACAAACCGATGCAACCAATCCACGAATTACATAAGACATTCGAAAATGTCAAATCAAAAAAGGCACATTGGCCTAATGAAGAACATAAGAAAAATGAACATCGATGTTTGAACATTGCCTCAACTTTTTAAGTGGTAATGTCACTTATTTACAATGCTTCCCCCAAAATATAGAAAAACATAATGTGTTATTACAAATAATATATATTTAGAGTTGCAAACATGGATTGCTTACAAAGAATAAACTTTGGATCGTAACATAATATACAATGGTAATCCTTGGGAGGGACCATCAGGAAACATTCCTTTTTTCTCCAATTCTAAAAAATGAGCAGCAAACATTTTTATAAAGGCGATCAATCCACGAGCAGCACGGTCTAATAGAATGGAGAAAATCAATGAAAGGAGAATCCTCTGCATCGTAAGAACTGACCCAACATCAGAGGAGGGACCAACGTCCAAGGCCCACCAAATCGCAACACCCTCTTCCCTCTGAAAACAGAAGAAGAACCCCAACGTTGTCGGCAACCTGTCACCGACCAATAGAGTAGAGAAACGGTAAGGCAACGGACGAAACCACGGTGAAAGATTAAGATCGATCATGGAGAAAGAAAAAAGAAGTTCCATCAGGAACGATCGAAGCCAGAGCAGCAGGATATGACGCTCGCAGACAGCCTTCGAAGCCCTAACAGAGGTAAAACAACGACAAAGAAATATCGAACAAATAGAGAGGAAAAAGAGCGGAGCGAGCATGGCAAACGTCAGGTGAGAAAAAGGAAGGCCGAGACCGATCTGACCAAATTCTGAATCCTAGGGCACTGATCTATCAAAGCGGAGGAAGGAAATTCTAGAAGACCCCTCAGAAAACCCAAAACGCTGCGTGGAAAGGAGAAGAGCTAAAAAGCAAAGGTCTTCGGCCGGAAAAAAAAAAGGCAAAGGTCTGGGTAAGAAAAGAGTAAAGGGAACAATATTTGGGTGATGTGGAAGGCTATGAGCATTGCAATGACATTCTCTTTTAGATTAAAGATATAGATTATTCCATGCTATTCAAATGCCCTTTTCCGGTCTAACTTATATTCTCACATTCTTTTAATCATATCAAGAATCTATTCAGGGAGTTCATCAAAAAAGAATCTATTTAGGGAGAGAAATATGCACTAAATCCTCTCTCTATCAGGAACCCGAGTTCAGGTCGAAGTTCTTGGAGGGATTTGCTCCGATCTCCATTTCAGGCTCGATATAGGTGACCTCGACGTCTTTCCGGAAAGTCAGGTAGATCACAGCAAGGAGGTAGACTGCCATGTGAGGAAAAAAGGCTACCCCAATGAAGACATTCGCGACTTTTGGGAGATCGTTTCCGATCAGCCAGTGTACGAATCCCGTGCTCAGATAGTAGATGTTGATTCCGATGATTCCTGCAGCGAGAATCCACGAGCCAACGACCACCTGGGTGTAACAAGGCACAGTCCCACGATGTCAGTGATCATATGTTTTCGGGTCACGCTTGTTCTGAATTCGTTAAAGCAC
Organism: Lagerstroemia fauriei; assembly: GCA_025802135.1. Classification (NCBI taxonomy): domain Eukaryota; kingdom Viridiplantae; phylum Streptophyta; class Magnoliopsida; order Myrtales; family Lythraceae; genus Lagerstroemia; species Lagerstroemia fauriei. The sequence continues at coordinate 102 of JAOYND010088510.1, read as the reverse complement.
AAATAGCAGGAACATTTTTCATTCCCAAGTTATAGAAGAAGAGGTTGTAAAGGCTACTTACATACACAGAGTTCTTATACGGCCCCATCTTTGTCGAGCTGC
>JAOYND010088412.1:0-10865 GCA_025802135.1 Lagerstroemia fauriei | reverse complement strand
AACCGGAAACCAAAATTTCTTTTTGCACCAAATAGGAACCGTGGCAAAACATTTTGCACCATTGGTGCAATTTTCCCCCCAAATTGAATAATCTTAACCCTAGATAGAGACTTTTGCCTTTCTCTACAACACAATGATCTGATTTAAAAGTCCTATTCTTTCTGGTGCTGATCAGAACGATTTCTGCTCCATTCTGAATAAGCGAGAATTTAGATCAGCCGTTAGGAGATTTCTTTGTCACTGTGGCTGCATGGTTGAGCTCACCACCTGCACGCGAATCGACAAAATTGGGTATGTGAATGGTCCAATTCTCCAAGGAAGCATGATTAAAAGATGATTGAAATTTCTACTCATATTATAACGTTTCAACCTTTCTGCAGATTTAGCTTGATTCCATCTCATCCATCTCTGACTTTACCTTCAACTTCAGAGGATTATATATTTTCAATTGTACTTGGTTGTCTTCGCTGCTTCATCTTCAATGATGGCCGGTAAATTTTCTGCTTTCCGTTTCTCTTTGTTTTCTGTTTGTTCATTTATATATACCATTCAAAAACAGTTGGGAGGACTAAAGATGCCATTCTTTAATTTGATTCTTACCATTACGAAGTTTATCGTTCTTAAAATTCTCTTTCTGTGTTTCGTCGAGGGGATGCCAGATGTCTATGGGGAAAATAGGCGTAGGAGGGAGGCGATTTTGTCTCAGAGGAGATCGAATAAAGCCGTTGCTCTGGGTAAGTCTTTAGGTTTTATTTCGCTATATCACTACTGAGGATGGATCCTATCTATTCTATTTAGCTCTTTCAGTGATTTCATTGCTTTTGCCGTTGTTGTTGTTGAAATTTTATGATGCTTCCTCTAACTGCTTCAGTGGATAATGCATTGCTCCTTTCAATCACATGGAGCTAGTCTAGGAACTTTCTTGCTTTAGAGCCTTGCCTTTGACCAGCTTTACTTATGCTGTTTTGGAGAATGATTCAGAATCCCATTTCTAGTTGTATCTCTCATGTTTGCCATAGGGCTTCGTGATTTATATTCCCTTTTTAACTAATAGGGAGCAAGTCTACAAAAGGTTTTGCCAGATGATTTATTCTTATGCTAGTAGTTTACGCTGATCGTTTTTGTGGCTAGCCCATCATTCCCCCCCCCCCCCCTAATTTTGTAGGTTTGGAAAGGAGGCTCTCCGTGTCTGCTAATGAGTTGGACAATTCATTTGATCGAGACGTGGTGGACTGTCGTGTCCATCGAAGCTCTCCTGCTTCCTTAAAAAGATCGGATATTTCGTTCAAATGATATAAGAAAGACTATTGCCTTAGGTAGATAGTTGTATTATGTTCTCTGCCATTCGTTTAATTGTTTTTGTCGTTACCATTCTTAGAGTTTTCCTCTACTTTCTTTGAATGCCTTTTTGCTCCTTTGAATGGCATTGACATTTTTCTTGGCAGGGGTTATAGATCACCCACTTGATTTTGGTTTCCCAAATCACACCTGTGTAAATTTATGGTGCGCTCTTTTGGTACGAGGAGTGGATTTGCAAGGCAAACAGGTATGTTTCTCCTCACTATACTCTTTTTTGTCAGGAAGGTAAAATTATGTTGCCGTTGTTAAAACCAACACCTAAATATTTGGATAAATTAGTGGATTATAAAGCTGGCCCTTGTAGTGCAAAATTTAGAGATTGAATTCAGATTTATAGCTCCATGTTCGCATTTACTTCAATGGGAGCTAAAATAGATCACCATCTTAACTGTAGTAGGGTCCTTATATTTTTCGTATATGTGGACAAAACTATCATCAAATAGGTGGTCTACTTCCACCTGTTGGATAGAATCCAAGTTTTACGGAATTGTATATTTACGATATGGAAAACAAAGTTTCGAATCGTATTAATTCACTAGGTGTAAAAGATGGTGATTTTGGTGTTGATGGTCATGTTGTCGCTGGATTTATTCATATGCTTGATCTAACAAATGAGATTTAAAACGTTCATAATGGTTAGAGATCGTTTTCATCAGGATAATTTCCTTTCCCTTAGATTGAGGTGGTTGAGAAGCGTGACAATGATAGCTTACAATATAATCTTCCTTCTTCTTTTGAGGTTGCTAGATTAGTTGTTGGTGATTTAGGCATTCATGATAGACGATGAGATATTATTGTTGATCATAGAACTGATGGTAAAAAGAATTAGCGAACTGCATCAGAATTAGCTGACGAGATATTATTAAGTATCAAGTAGGGCATTGTAAGGGTAAAAGAATCAGAAAATGTGTAACAATGAGAGAGTATTTTGCTTTTAGGTTACAACAAAGGGAGCTAGAGGGAAAGACTTTGATTAGAGGTGGGAGATTATTTCAACAGTATATAGTAGATGCATTTACTTCAATTGAAGAAGAGAGATAACAATATATAAGACATAATCAAATGGACTTAAGGTCAGAGTTATATTGTGGAATTAGAGATGCAATCAGTAGAGGTGACATGGATGGTGATGCAATTGGGAAACATATTGTCTTACCTTCTAGCTTTACTTCTGGACCATGGTATATGATCCAAACCTATCAGGATGCGATGGCTATATGTAGATGGTATGGACATCCATATTTGTTCTTGACTTTTACATGTAATGCTAAATGGATTGAAATTTAGAGGGCTCTATATTTAATTCCAGGGCAAAGAGTTGAGGATAGACCTGATATTGTCAGCCGAGTTTTTAAAATGAAACTTGATCACTTGATATTAGATTTGAAAAAGGACAAGTACTTTGGTGTCGTCGTTGCTAGTGCGTCATTAGTCATTAGTTACAATCTATTCCATTTATTTATTGATGTTTGTCTTCTCTTATTTATTAGTACTTTTTATCTACAATGTGAAGTGATATATACAATGGAATTTCAAAAGCGGGGCTTACCTCACGCACATATTTTGATCTGGCTCCATTCGAATAATAAGCTTTCTATGCCTACTGAAATCAATGTAATTATATCTGCTAAAATTCCAAATAGTGATATCGTTCCAGTTGCCTATGAAATTGTTTCACAAATGATAATCAATGGACCGTGTGGGCCAGTAAATTCCCTGTGCAAAGTGTATGGTCAATGGACGATGCTCCAAACATTTTTCAAAATGTTTTTCTTCATAAACAACTATTGATTCAGATGGATTTGCAAATTATACGTGCAGTGATAATGGTAGTGTTGTTATAAAATGTAACCTTTATCTTGATAATAGATTTATTGTGCCATGTAATAGAAATCTGCTAGTGAGATACCAGGCACACATCAATGTAGAATGGTGTAATAAATCCCGTGCAATAAAATATTTATTTAAGTATATAAATAAAGGATCAGATCGAGTAAGAGCAGCAATTGAAGATAATGTTTTTGTTAATAAGAAGACTGGGACGAAAGCAATCGTGGATGTAGATGATATAAAATATTTAGATTGTAGGTACATCTCATCATATGAGGCAGTTTGGAGAATATTTCAATTTCACATCCAGTTCAAGGAACCCGCTATGGAAAGGTTGATGATTCACCTTCCATTGAAGAATAGAGTGTCATATCATGATGGTGAGAATCTTCAAGTTATTTTGACTAGTAGAGACTTAGAAAGAACAATGTTTACAAAATGGATGAGGACCAATCAAAGTTTTGAAGATGCAAGGGAATTGACATATGCTGAATTTCCTACTAAATGGGTTTGGAATGCGCGTGATAAGATTTGGAATAGGAGGAAATAGGGAAAAACTATAGGGAGAATTATTCATGTTTATCCAAGTTCAAGTGAATTGTATTATATGCGAATGCTTCTAAATGTTGTAAAGGGGGCTAGAAATTATGAGCAGCTACGAACGGTTGGCGGTGTGGTTCATCCAACATATCAAGCTGCTTAGGTGATGATAGAGAATGACATCATGCATTGGATGAGTCTACACAGTGGGCAACTCCTTTTTAACTGAGACAATTATTCGTCACGTTAATATTACACTCTAAAGTTAATGATCCGATTGGTTTATGGGATGCACATTGGAGATCATTAGGTGATGATTTTTCATATGGGATGAGGCAATTAATGGACATTCTGGGCTATAATGTTCCTGATGAGTAATTCAAAACCTACGTGTTGTTTGAGCTAGAAAAGTTATTTAATGAAAATTGTAAATCACTTAAAGATTTTGTCCTACAGCTACCAATTGAGAGTGTTCTCCTTACTGCTGAAAATAGGCTTCTTAGAGAGGAACTAGGTTATGATATTAGAACTATCTAGGACACATTCCAAATTGCATGAACTTCTAAACACTAAACAGAAAAGAATTTATGACGTTGTTTTTGAATCTGTTAATAATAATCTTAGACGAGTTTTTTTTGTCTATGGTCATGGTGGCATTGGCAAAACGTTTCTTTGGCAAACAATCATTTCTGCAGTAAGATGCATGAGTAGAATAGTTTTAGCTGTAGCTTCTTTAGGATTTGCATCCATTCTCCTTCCAGGTTGCAGAACTGCACATTCTCGATTTAAAATTCCTCTAAATGCTAATGAATTTTCTACATGTGAAATAAAAAAGGGAACTCAATTGGTTGAACTGATTGAGAAGAAAACATTGATTGTTTGGGATGAAGCTCCAATGATCCACAAGAACTGTTTGGAAGCATTAGATAGAACGCTAAAGGATATTGTTTTATATGATATCGTCTCTTCAAATAAACAACCTTTTGGAGGTAAAACCATCCTTTTAGGAGGTGATTTTAGACAAATTCTTCCTGTAATTCCTAAAGGTCGAAGGCATGATATTGTGGAAGCATCGATTAATAAGTCCCATTTATGGAAAGATTGTAAGTTGTTCTTCCTTAAAATAAATATGCGATTGTTTAACAATACCATCAACTTTGATGAGAGGAGGGCGATAGAGTTCAGTGATTGGATTCTTAATATTGGCGATAGGACTATACCAATTGTTAGATTTGATGATGATGATGATGGATCTTCTTGGATTAAGATACCTGACGATTTATTAGTTACTGATAGTATTGATCCAATGAGATCACTTGCATCCATTAGTTATAGCCATTTCTTAACTCTATTTGTCAACGTTAAGTACTAAGAAGAAAGGGCTATTTTAACTCCAACTAATGATGTTGTCGATACAATAAATATGCGTATGCTTTCTTTGATACCGATTGAGGCTACTAAATATTTGAGTTCCGATTCTATTTGCAGAACATCAAATAATGTTGAAGATCAAGAATTGTTGTATCCCATTGAATTCTTAAATTCTCTAACATGTAATGGAATCCCACCTCACGAATTGTTGTTAAAAGTGGTGCACCAATTATGCTACTTTGAAATTTGAACCAAAATGCTAGTCTTTGTAATGGAACAAGATTGATAATCACTCAATTAGCTACCCAGGTCATTGAGGCGAGAATCATAACTGGAAGCAATATTGGAATGAAAGTGTATATCCCACGGATAACAGTGCATGCTAAAGAAACTAAATGGCCATTTATCCTAAAAAGAAGACAGTTTCCTATATGACTGTGCTATGCTATGACTATAAACAAAAGTCAAGGTCAAACATTGAAAAAAGTAGGGATTTACTTACCTAAACCAGTTTTCTCTCATGGTCAATTATATGTAGCGGTTTCCCAAGTAACTTCACGAGCAGGTCTCAAAATTTTAGTTGATAATACAGCTATTGAAAAAAAAGCTTATACGAAGAATACTGTTTACAAAGAAATATTTGAGGATTTGTATGAGAATGTTTAGTTATATGCCTTCATTTAATACAATCTTTGTGACAAATATCGTTTTGGGGTCTCTTATCTACTACATTTAAAGTAGCAAATTAGGTCACTTTTTTATGTAAAGTATTTTGAAGATCATTGTTGTGGCTTGAGAAGTGGTTCCATTTGTCTTTGACAACGTATCTACATATCTGAAATTCAATTCTTCCAATTAGGCTCCCGTTTTTAAAGGTGACTTACATTTTTAACCAGTTATCTCAAGTTTCCTTAAACCTATTACCGCTCTGTTATCTAGCATAGACAGCACACTGGTCTACTTGCTAAAATTAAACAAACCAATGGACATTACTCTATTTCCCGAGTGACTTCACGAGCAGGTCTAAAAACTTTACTTGAAAATATAGATAGTGAAAAAGAAGCTTATACAAAGAATATTGTCTATAAAGAAATATTTGAGGATTTGTATGAGAATGTTTAGTTATACGCTTTTATTTAATATAGTCTTTGTGACAAATATCATTTTGCGGGTTTCTTATCTACTATGTTCAAGGCAGGAAATTAGCTCACTTTTTTATTATGTAAACTATCTTGAACATCATTGTTGTGACTCGAGAAGTGGTTCCATTTGTCTATGACAACGGCATGTACACATAAAATTCAATTCTTGCAATTATGCTCCCACTTTTAAAGGTGAATTAAATTTTTAACATGTTCTATAAAGTTTCCTTAGACCTATTACCATTTTGTTATCTAGCATCAACAACATAATAGTCTACTTGGTAAAATTAAAACTTTTATTTTCTACGAAAAATATATATCCTTTAGCAATTCAATTCTTATACTCATTGTCCAATTTATGGTTGAATCATTTTCAGGTGGCAGTTGATTAAGACTACCAGTTTGCCTTATCGCCTTATGATTTTATCCAAGCAGTGATAGCTTTCTTTTCCGGCACAGTTGTACGCTATCTTCTTTAATCTATTCATCGCTTTCTTTTATTAGAGCTATTCATCTTACATTAATGGTTACACGTCATGAAATTTATTTAGAAAACTTTCAATGTAATTTACACTTTTTCCATCTTACCATTATAGGGAGTACACAAGTTATTTACAAATTAATCCATCAAGTCAAGTATGAGATTTAAAAAATTTAGTAAGGCGAAATGGTTATACACAAACTATTTGCAAATTAATCCGTCAGGTCAAGTATGAGATTTTTCAAATTTATATTACTTAGCCACCAAAATACAACATGTAGCTATATGTCCCCATTTCCATAGAAAGACTTTCACTTGATGCTTTAATCACTTATTTAAACCCTTTAATTTAGAAAGTGAACACCTCTATTGTATGTTTTGGACAAAGAAAATATTTTCCTCCCATCGCATTCAGTTTGTTTTTCTCATTTCATGGAATGTTTAGAATCTCAAATTGGTTTATGTGATGTATTGCAAATTAATCTATTATGTATTGATCCAGATTGTTCGGTGATTGATATTGTTATCTTTTATGCTAGGCAATTGGTTTCAGACTTTGGATTTCACTTCCTTCCCTCGCCCACTTTACATTCGTAGATGTCTTTTTTCATATTCTGACAATCTGGAGCAAGGTACAGTAGCTAAACTATACCTTAATTGTTATGTTTGTACTTTCTCATATTTCTTAGTGGAGAAATAGCTCTTCAATTTCAAGAACAAGCACTGAATGTAATTATCAAATTTATTGCAACGCCCCCTATTTGCAATTGACCTAGATCTAATCCTTCATTTTTCTATCAGTTCCTATTTTATCTATCAATGGCATAGTAATTGCATTTCGTTCTTGTTGTGTTGATTAAAAACAATCGTTCTTGCTGTTCAATTCACTATCTTCATTACATTGATGCTTCCATTACGTATTATGCTTATCTTTATATGATCTCTCTACAAATGCCTGATAATTTAAGAGATTTAGAGCTTATATTATCTAAACTCTTGGTTCTGCTGTTCTGATTATGATGATGATGATGTTCAAGTTTATTTCAGAGTATGACGCATCGACAGTTCGATACTAATGAATTGAAAGTAAGGAAAGCTTATCCAGATAAAAAAAGATGCAAATAAATGGGGTGGTTATGGAAAATCATGCCTTTCAAATACTTTAGAAAGAATATATGATTCATGGAGGTGAGTCATATTGAAAGGAATTAAAAGTGTACCACAATAGACATTATTGTTTTTCGTAGTACTTATAGTTCTTTAGTTTTCATCCATCATGCAGTTTATCCAATTTGTTCTTTCAATTTGCATCACAAAGAAAGGTGGTTGAGGCAATTTTTTTCTTGCCTTCTCATCTATTTATCTTTTCTTTCATCAGTGTTGTTATATGAAATGCTGAGATCTGCTAAAACAAGAGGCTCGAAATCAACGTGGAAGCTATCTCCTGTATGCATGTGTTGCTTTTAGTCTACATGAGTTTCCTGCTTCAAGTATTACAACTTGTTACTGACCCATACGAGAAATTGGTGAATCTATGGTTTGAATTTTACTGTGCAGTGTTCAAGGTTATATACACTTGGTAGTGGGTTCGGGGGTTTCTATATAGCTATGAGGCTAGAGTAATTAGTATGAGATGCAGGTAAAGTAACTTTTAAACGACTAAATTTTATGGACCTCATCTCCGGTCTACCAAAGTGAGAATTTTCCTTTTATGATCTTTTTGGCTGATCTACAACACCATGGAAAACTAACAGATTTTTCCTTTCATTATTTTTATATTCATTAAAAAATCATTTGTGTATATGAAAATAAATTTTCCTATTAAGTTTAATGTTTTCCTATTTGGTTAAAATTTCTTAGTTTCATTATTGCTTCACAGTTTGGCATATCAGTTAGACTTCATTTCATTTTGTTATTGTTCTATTTTGATTAAAAAAATCTCATTTATTTATGTACTATAGTTTTTCCTATTTTAGTTTAATTTCCTTCCTATTTGATTAAGTCTCTTACCTTATATTACTCATTATTATCTTTATTTCATTTTTCCTAAATTTCAATTGCTGAACCTGCTCTATTTACATTGCTTTTAATTGGAACTTCCATACTTTTATGGCCTAAATTTGATACAACAATTTATTTGTGCATGTCATAATAACATTTTCCTATTTATTTTGATTGTAATTTCCTATTATATCTAACATGTAACATCATTATTAAGGATTATTTCTGCATTATTTACTTTCATTGCAATATCGTCTATTCACCATCCGTTACTTGCTTCTGATTATGTGGCCACTTATCCACTATCATTTTTATCTCTACTGCAATTTCATTATTGTTCCATTTTGATTAAAAAAATCTCATTTATTTATGTATTTTAGTTTTTCCTATTTTAGTCTAATATTTTTCTTATTTGATCAAGTCAGTTACCTTATATCAATCAATATTATCTTTATTTTATTTTTCCTTAATTTCAATTGCTGAACTTACTCTATTTACAATTGCTTTTAATAGAACTTCCATATTTTTCTAGCCTAAATTTGATCCAACAATCTTTATGTGCATATCAGAATAACTTCTTCCTATTTATTTAAAATATAATTTCCTATTATATCTAACTTGTAAGATCATTATTAAAGATTATTTCTGCATTATTTACTTTCATTGCAGTATCCTCTGTTCACCATCTGTTACTTCCTTCTGATTACCTGGCCACTTATCCACTACTATTTTTATCTGCATTCCATTTTTGTTATTGTTCCATTTTGGTTAAAAAAATCACATTTATTTATGTACTATAGCTTTTCCTACTTTAGTTCAATTCTCTTCCAATTTAACTAAGCCTCTTACCCTATATCAATCAATATTATCTTTATTTCATTTTTCTTTAATTTCAATTGTTGAACCCGCTCTATTTACAATTGCTTTTAATAGGAACTTCCATACTTTTATGGCCTAAATTTGATCCAAAAATTTATTTGTGCGTATCCGAATAACCTTTTCCTATTTATTTAGATTATAATTTCCTATTTCTTCGTATTTTATTAAGTCTCTTACCTTATGTCAATCAATATTATCTTTATTTCATTTTTTCTTAATTTCAATTGTTGAGCTTGCTCTATTCACATTTGCTTTTAATAGGAACTTCCATATTTATATGGCCTAAATTTGATCCAACAATTTGTTTGTGCATATTAGAATAACTTTTTTCTATTTATTTAGAATATAATTTCATGTTATATCTAACATGTAAGATCATAATTAAGGATTATTTCTGCATTATTTACTTTCATTGCAGTATCCTCTATTCACCATATGTCACTTCCTTCTGATTACGTGCCACTTATTCACTACCATTTTTATCTCCATTCCATTTTCGTTATTGTTTCATTTTGATTAAAATTTATTTATGTACTATAGCTTTCCCTATTTTAGTTTAATTTCCTTCCAATTTGATTAACTCTCTTACCGGATATCAATCAATATTATCTTTATTTCATCCTTCCTTAATTTCAATTGTTGAACTTGCTCTATTTACAGTTGCTTTTAATAGGAACTTTCATACTTTTATGGCCTAAATTTGATCCAACAATTTATTTGTGCATATCAAAATAACTTTTTCATATTTATTTAGATTATAATTTCCTATTTGTTCATATTTGATTAACTCTCTTACATTATATTAATCATGTTATCTTTATTTCATTTTTCGTTAATTTCAATTGTTGAACCTGCTTTATTTACAGTTGCTTTTAATAAGAACTTCCATACTTTTATGGCCTAAATTTGATCCAAGAATTTATCTGTGCATAACAGAATAACTTTTTCCTCCTTATTTAGGTTATGATTTCCAATTATATCCAACATGTGAGATCATTATTAAGGATTGATTATGTGGCCACTTATCTACTACCATTTTTGTCTCCAACAGCTATGACATCCCTGTCAGTACTTTCCTTTTTTAGTTCCACCACCTGCCACATGCATCTAAGCACTTCCCTATTCTATTCCCACCACATGCCCTTTCCTTTTAACCACTTGCCCAACTGCTTCAGTTGAAAACCATTATATTAAATAACCCAAAGGAATCCACCATTCTTAATGCCAGAATATTTTCCACACCCAGCCAGCTATGCAACACA